>JANIJG010005656.1:4302-39934 GCA_024611175.1 Megaceryle torquata
CCTTCCCCCTTCCCTCCCTCTCCCCCGGCCGGGCCTGGCGCGGCCCGGCCCGGCGCGGCCATGGAGAGCGAGGAGGAGCAGCACATGACCACGCTGCTCTGCATGGGCTTCTCGGACGCGGCCGCCATCCGCAAGGCCCTGCGCCTGGCCAAGAACGACATCAATGAGGCCGTGGCGCTGCTCACCAACGAGCGGCCCGGCCTCCACTACGGCGGCTACGAGCCCATGGAGAGCGGGCAGGGCCCGCCAGGCGGGCACGGCTCCCCCGCCGGCGGGCAGGGCCCCCGCGGCGGCGACGGGGACGGCAGCGGCGGTGGAGGAGGCGGCTTCGACCCGCCGCCCGCCTACCACGAAGTGGTGGAGACCGAGGTGAGCTGTGGCCTGCCTCGGGCGGGCTGCCCCGGGGCCGGCCTCCCTGACAGCGCCGGCGGGGAGAGTGGAAGCTCCCCGGGGTCCTCCTTTCTGCGGGGTTGCCGGGGGGCAGGAGTCGCCCCGGGGCGTGGGTCCTGCGGCAGGGTATCCCCGCTCCCCGCGGGGCCGACCTCGTCACCCCCCGGGCCGGGGGCTTCTCCCTGCGCTCTCCCGCCTCGCCAACTTGCTCCCGTTCGGGGCCGCTGAGTGCGCGCCGTAGCTCGTTATTGCGATCGCTGCAAGGTGAAGAGCACCCAGCCTTTTCCTTGGCATTCTAGGAATGTGTGGCTACCGTATGATTATATATTTATTTTTCTTCACACCCCCACCCCCCGCCCTGTGCCTTCTTGCATAATCCGAGTGACTAATGGCCGTCTAATTTTTTTTTTTTAACTGTTTGCACAATGTGAAGGAAAGCACGGTCTGAGTGTTACTTTACATACAGCTTTATTTGGATAAGCTAAGCGTGCATTCTGAAATGGGTAGGCAGTGAGTTCCAGTAGTTTCAAAACAAAGGCTTTAGCTGTAAACTATACCTGTGTTCTAAAATGGACCTGAAGTAGAGAGATGTGCTAGAGAACACCAGTCTTTCCCAGTTTCTCTCTTTCCTCCTTTTCTGTCTTTTCTCTCTTCCATCCTTTTCCGGAACTCAGAACTCCTCAGCCAGCAGATACACTCATGGTGCTTTCCCTGCTGCCCAGAATGGTCTTGTAGTGCTTACCTGTAAAGCCTTCTCTTCTGAGTCTGTCACACCAAAATTCCCAGAGTGGTCATAGGAAAAGAACTAACTAGTAGTGTCCAGACTAAGGAACTTGTGGGGATGAACAGAACAGCAGCCCTGCTGCGCAGTACCAAAGGGCCACCTTGTATAGTCTGACTCAAGAAGTGCTCCATAGCAGGTGCCTGAGCACATGAATAAGACCAGGGAAACTCATGCACCTTCCCAGGCTTCAGTGAACAGTCTCCTGAGGATTTCCTGTGCCAGAGGTGGTATCTTTCTGTGTACATGTGTGTATATATATCTATAAATATATATACGAAGATTACATGTGCATATCTTCTTGTACATTCTTCGTCTACACCTGCACAGATCATCTGTATCCATAACCTCGATATGTTGAAGGCAAGTCTTGCAGAATAAAGATACCTGATCCTGTGCCCTGAATTAACTGGGTTAGATCCTTAGCTGATAGAAGCCAGTGATGTATGCTTGTGGAGTAAGGCGATCTGTAGGATGGCACGTGTGCTTGTGCAGAAGAGGAGTTGCAGTTCAACTTTGCGGGTTGAAGCAGCAGGGAACTGGTTTCTAACATTTGCTTGGAAGCATTGGGAGTGAATTCTACTTGTTTGCTTTCAGATCTCTCTAGCCACCAAAAGGCTGGATTTTCCTATTGGATGCAGATACGCTTGAGATGATCACAGTTGTCAGTGTGATGTTTCAAGAGAAACTGTCAGTGTAAACTTCAGAGACGCACTTTTTTCCTCCCCCTTGTTCCTATTACAGATGACACATTGACAACTCTGAATATTTTTCCCCCCGTATTATTTCAGCTTGTATGTCTGATCAAACTTACACTTTGTGGTTTCCTTTGCCACTCATGTTCTTGTTTGCTTTGACTTGTGTTCTTGTTAACCCATAGGAAGGAAACCAAAACATTTCAATATAAGCGAATGATTGTGCAAAGTAGGTGTTTCAGAAAGGTTGAAGTACTTTGCTACACAAAACTTATATAAAATCAGCTCTTAGTTTAGCAGTTGGATTCATTTGCATATGAGCATGTTAACTGCTGCATGTGTATGCAAAACAGCAGTGTTGTGTTATATGTGTTACACCTGTAAAAAGTTTGAAGACTTGGGATTGTTGCCTGTGTTTGTCTAATATCGCAGTACAACCTATCAATTTTTGACATATGACTTACAGAAGAGGGAAAAATTATACATGATCAGTTCTTGTTGTTTTGTTTATTTGGGTTTTTAATCTTCAAATATAATCTAGAACTATCTTTAATAAACTACAGGTATTAAAGTAGTTAATCCTAAGTAGTTTTCCATGTAGCACATGCTTATGGCACATGAAGCTGGACAGAAAGCCATTGCACAAATAGCTTCATTATTCATTTTTAGTCATGTACACTACATTGAAATGTTGTACCTCATGCTAGTTTGTGGTAATTAAGATCTTACTTAGGATTTTCTCCCTCTCAGTATCATCTCTCTAGCAGCTCTCAGAGTGTGTTTTCCCTCCTCATTGTAGTACCAGATTTTCATTTTTTAGTGGGGAGGTAGGGGCGTGTTAGATTTTTAGTTTGACTTCTGGATGTTATATACCAGCAATGTACAAGAACATATAAATCAAAAGAGCACAATTATTAGAAATTTTCTTCTAAATAAAATTTTCCAGTCTAGTGATCTTCATGAACAAACTTAGCATTAGACTTTTTTAATTTAAAAGAAAACTTTAGTCATGCTTCAAGACCTGTGTGTAACAGGTCTGTACTTTCTGTTTGCATCTTTTATCTGAGTACATTTTACCATGCCTATGAAAATAGATTTATGAATGATTGAACACTAATCATTAACAAATCTATTAGGTTAGCATATGCTTTTTTTTTTTCTGTTACATACTGTTAGAATCGGTTCTGTTCAGTAAGAATGTTGATTAAAGAAAGGCTTGTCTGTGAGAATAGCACAGCAACCGGATACTTATCATACTACTAAAAGATGTCTTCTTTAGATAAGAGAATAAAAGCAGTGTGAATCCTCTTTCACTGGTCCAGGCTGATGGTCTTCAGGGGTCTCTGAAGTGTTACAGAAACACGAATTTGGAATAACTGGTCCAGAAGCAAGACAGCTGTTATGAGCTGGCCTGACGTGCACTCTGTGCTTTGTACGTGAGAGTTGAGATGAAGACATACATAAATCCAGTTTCATAAGGGCTGAAACTTCCATTTCAGCAGACTAATGTCTTCCAAAGAGATTCAGGTTTAAGTTTCTAGCTGTGGAGTGCTTTGCATTAATGTTGCGAGCGCAGCAGTGCTTAACTCATTGGAAGAAAAAGGGCAGACAAATTTGGAAATACGAAGGGGACTTTGCATACATTTGTGCCGACTTCCTCACATAGCAGAAAGTTCAACTTCAGGTTTAGAGTGGGTTTGAAGTTTTGCCCTGCGTAGTGCCAAACCACTTTGACAGGTTGAGATCAGCTCTTACAAGAGGTAGCTTTGCCTGTTTGACATAATGTTTATGTCTGTCGGCTAAAGTAAATCTAAGTGCATTTTGGCAGGCATCTGGGATTTCTGTGTTTACTCCTTAAGCAGATTTTTATGGTGTGATTCTTGGAGGGGGGAGGGGAAGGGGAAGTAGAGGGGTGATACGGTGATATGCTCAGCTTTTCATATGACTGACAGATAAGCTGTTTTATGAAGTGCTGCTAAATCCTTATAATTTAAGGTAAGACTATAAAAGATGGTGATGACAGTGTGTGTCAGTGTGTCCTTGAATCGCCATGGGTGCCACAAGTGCTGACTTTCATGGATTGGGAGGGAATGAGATGGAGAAGATCAGGCCAAAGGAATGTAGGGATTGTGACCAGAAAACCTCAAACCGCAGTAAGGTGCGGGAACCCGCTTACATTAAAGGGTGTTGAAAATATTACAAGGGTTTGTATAACCTTTACTAAAATAATCTTCATTATATTTTTTTAAACAGCTCCTGGCAGTCATTACTATGACCTTTTGGGCAAATCATGATGAATGGATTATATTACCTTCTAGCTATTCCTGTCTCCTTTAGCATGTGCTCTTTTGCATTTATTTTTTTTTTTTTAGTTGAACTGCATCAAAAGCTTATATATGCCAGATTTTACTAGATAAGGTCTAGAATAAAATGTCTCCAAGATAGCTTTTGAGGTGCTGTTTAATTTCAAGAGAAAGGAGTTTTGTAAAAGAAACAGACCAGCAACTGTAGTAACAGTGCCAGGAAAATTCTCACTAGTCATGCTGCAGAAGTATTGTGTTCAGACCCCTATTTCACATTATTAGAGCTCAGAATCAAAAGCAGTTCTGCCAGAGATGCACTGCGTCACCATGGGTGTGTTAACTTAACCTCTGGTTTAGCTTTTAGTATGTAAAATGAGGGTGGTGGTGTGTGCTTTATTAGGAGTACCACAGATGTTACGTTTGTGAGGTTCTTTGATCCTTGGATGGAAGGAGCTGTATTTATTTAAAGAACAAAAAGGTATTTAGCCTTCAAGCAAATTAGATTAATTTCACACTACAATTTTATACATTTCAAGTTAGTCCTCTGTTCTGTAAGTGGTGTTGAGCTTTGCAGAAGTGACTATTTCTGGTGTTCTCATGTGGAAGTTTTACAGTGTGGCTTGTCCAGGAATTGGCCTTGTAAAACAATTAAGCAATCAAATAAAGCTCTGTGGTGGATTCTGGCATTGAGTCCCTGGCTGGATGCCATCAGAATGTCAAGTGGAATTAGTATTTTAGCACTTCTGGTTTTCGGCATCACTCTTTTCAAAAATTAGTGGCTCTGGTATAGAACCTTTGTTTAGATTCTGGTTATGTTAATGCTTTCTTAGATTTTGAAAGAAAATACCTTGGTTTTAATTCTTTATAGAACATGGCTGAATAGAGATGCTGCATGAAGTTAGGGAAAATAGGGATAATACTGAGAGGTGCATTTAGGTAATTTAAAAAGTAAGCATGTTTCAAACAGTTCATAAACTCATTATCATGTAATGTGATTGTTAGAGTAATCTTCCAATTGAGATGAGCACTTCCTAATTACTGGTTTATCACTGAGGGTGATGCCTGTGGGATCAGTGGAGGTAGGAGACAACGCTGTATAGCCAACTTCTCAGCTGGGCAGGAAGTGTCTTTGGTATAATGTTCTCTGGAGGCATTTTCTGGTCATCTTCCCAGTTTACAGTGCTATTCTGTGGCAGCTGTTTAACAAGGAAGTGAAATACTGAGGAAGAATGAGAATAAAAACAAATTAGCTAGTGTTAGGAGTTAATTCCAGCAAATCATTTGGATTGCTTTTGGATTAAGGAACAGTAGCTCTTTGTGTGAGGAGGGCAAAGATGGAAAGGAAGTGCCTGTTTCTTTGGTAAGCTTTTATTTTGAAAAAATGTGTATTTGTGCTGCCACAGGACTACTAGTCTTTGGTATCTGTGTTTCAGTTATGCTTCATGGGCCAAATTAAAATTATTTTTAAAAAGCCAATGTACTCACTGTTTCTTGCCACTAGATCTTCTGCTCACTACTTTACAGCAGTTCTGGCATCTCTTGTTCTGCTGCCTCTCGAGAGGCATTTCAAGATTATCTATTTTTTTTTCATATCTGTTAATCACAGTTTTGTACTGCTATATTATAGAACTTGAATTCCAGTTCTGTCAGTTGTTTTGTCAGTTCTAGTTTCTGTGTCCCTACACAGCAGTATGCATCCCTAGAACAGAAGTACAGTTTAGCAGTATTATCAAATTCATTTTCCCTTCCAAAGCATGATCTTTGGTCAGTAAAATGTTATGATGAATACTTTATCTAGTGTTTCTGCAGCACTTCTCTATGAATATCTGGTGTTTTGGCAAAGGAGATAGAAGTATTGACTGAAGTACTGAAATGCTAAGCATTTGTGATTCACTGTTTTCTTGTATTAAAACACAGTGTTTATCTGATGCCACACAAAGTTATTTTGAGTTATTTGGAACTAAGCATGAGATTTTTGTTTATGAAAACTCAAAGGTTGGGAGGAATAACAATCTCAAAGTCTGGCTGTTTGTAGTTACACTAAGGGAATAAGTATTTTTAAAATATCCACAGCCAGTACTGAAAACACAAGCAAGGTAAGTTTGTTTTCCTTGGTTCCTTATGAATGGCATTCCATGACAGTGCTTTCTGTGACCTTTCCCTTGCATACAGCTAGCTATCAAACTCTAAAAAACCTTGTCAGAATTGATTGTAATGAATGTCTGCCTCAGATTTTAGAGTACTACAGTAATACCATATATAAAAGGGTAAAGATATATTCCTTTTTGTTTGTTTAGTTGGGTTTTTTAAGTTAAATGGATCTCTTAATTCAAATGTGATTTTTACAGAGCCTTGACTACTTTTGTTTTGTTATAATGCTTGGTACCGTGTTTATGTCTGAACAGCTAGGCAGGTACACTGGGGAGTATTGCTTAGTAACATCACAGCATCACCCTGGAAATCAAGGAGATCAGTAAGAGCAATGTTTTTAGAAAATCCTACTTAATGTCTAGCTTTGCTGAATTTATTTCTTTCAGAATCATACTGTATTCTTATTCCCAATCTTATGCAGTTCTTGGTTATGAGATATAAGGAGCCAGGGGGACTTGTGATTGACTTGTTATAATCCATTGCAACTAATAAGAAAGGTTTAGTTTAACTATATATTCTTAATAGTGCTCTTGTACTTCTCTCTTAAGGTCACTATCCAAAACTTTCAGTGATAACTTTCCCTAAATAAAGCAGAATTTTCTTAGGATGTCTTTATGGTGCAGTGAGAGTCCAAGTCAGCTTCAGTTAGGTAGAGCCTGTCACACAGTCATAGACAGGTATCATTCTTTTATATTAACATGATTAAATACTAATATTTTTTTTCTTATGATAAGACTGCATTTGCTTGTAAAGTAGTGCATGGTAAAAATGTGAACTAAAGAGCTTAATTTGTATGTAAAAAGAATAAACCAAAACATTTGTGTCTCTCCCCAACAAGCTTAATTTTTATTAGCAGAACATAAATAATAAAAAGCATTTCCATCTATCACTGTACTCAGAAATTTTGCATACAGATATTTTCTGTGGATGAAAATGCAAGGTCAAGATGCTCTCTCCGTTAAGAGCTTAAAACGGTTTAAAATTGTTACTATGCTTTGCAAATAATTGGCTATAGGAAAACCCACTGTGATTTCCTAAATGTTTTACTGGCAAACAGACAAATAAGAAACGTAATGTGGAAATTCCATATATGACACTATTTTCTGAGGCTTACTGATACTGTGGTATTTGTAACAGGATACCAACTTGCACGTAGCAGTGTGGGTTGAATGAATTTGATCTGATGGCAAGAACAAGCAACTGGGAAATACTCTTCAATTTTGTTCTCCCATTTAACACTTAAGATCAATTTAAAGTTCTTTAAACTTCTGGAGCACCAGTTTATGAAAAGCAAGTAGATTATGGGTATGAAAATGTAACAGGTTTTTTTTAAACAGTCCATACTTCATGCTTAGTCTGTTCAAGTCTGAGTGCAAGGTAGTACCTTTGATTTATTTGAAAGCCTTTTAATTCTTACCTCTGTGTTTCAGTTCTAGGTAACAGAATATTCTCCTTTTAGGAGTTAATTAAAAGAAAAACCTGACATCCAGGCATGAAAGTAAAAGCTTCTTTAATCAGTAGTCTGGCAGATAGAGGGACTGTTGAGTCATGACTGCGGAACTCATATCTTCTCCCACAAACTGATGAACGTGAAATGCTCTGGTTTTGTGGGTATTTGATGTATTTCTCTTACCTTGCCCCTTGCTGAGAATCTTGCAGTGCATAGCACAAACTAGCAAACGATGCATCAGGACAGTGGCAGAGGGAGGTGGCTCTGGGGACACTTTATGGCTGGGGAAACTGAAACGTTGAAAAACTTTTCCTTATTACTGCTTAGCATGGCTGTGATAAAACCTGAAAGGTGGACCTAGAATTTTCGGCTTCTAATTCTGGTGTTAAGCATTTTTTTTCATTACTCCTTTTCAGAGCATTTAAATTTGGTGCTCTTTGTAGGTACCTAGTAACAAAATATGGTTGGTTGGTTGCTATTCTTTTAACAGTACAGTGGATCATCAAAAATCTGGGGTTGTTTTTTCTTCCCTTATAAAATGGTCATTTTGTGAGAATCACTTACTGGAGAGGCACAAGAGTGAAAGGAACTGCTTGATCTGGTACATTAGAAAGTCTGATCCTGTTGATTGTTAAAAGAAACATGACTTTGGTGTTCTGTTTCCCAAGTTATACTAGATTCAAGAGCTCTTAATATGGCTTAGCTCTGGTAGTAATAAACTCTGTTGGTAGTCTTCTATCAAAACCAAATTAACAAATTTAAATTGTAATTTGACTGTAATTTCAGTACTAAACCTGCCAATTAGTACTTTCTTTAGCTCCTTGTTATTTTATGTAAAGTGGCCAGTGTGGTAAACACCAGTGGCTGTAGTTAGTGTTTGATGAGTTAATTAGCTGAATAGTACAGGAATATGTTTTGAAGCTTTGAACCTTTTGTTAATTAAAGTGAATTTATATTTCACTAGAGTGGGGTCTTTGTTCTGTGTTAGCCTTCCATGTAAGGTTTCCTACTACAGATTTAAGCAATGCTTTATTGATCGGATAGTTAACAATTTTTGTTTATTCAGCCTTGCAAATAGCTCTGGGAGGTGCCGGGTCCCCAGGGCGAGAATCTTAAATCAGTGCCTGAGACTGTTCATGTGAGGATATTTCTCTTGGGCATAACTGTATTTTCCAGTCTTGAAAAAAAGACAGAAGAGTCGAGACTGTTAAGAATGGTGTCTGCCAGTTGATGGTGACTTAGATCCCCCCATTCTAAGTCATCTATTCGGGGGGGGGGAGTAGTTTCTATATGTATTTTAAAAGACCACAAACCCCAGGCGTGGTTCCCCAAAGAAGAAACACAGAAAACCACTTTTTGGGATGCTGTCATGGCCTTGTGTACTGCTTGTTTTCATGTATAGCATCCTCTTTCTTTAAAGCTTTTATTTAACCTGTGGACCTGTGTCAGCAGAACCTGTAGTGACAATTCCTAGGTCCTCAGTTACAGAGTGTTAATTGTGGCTGCCTGTTCTGAGCCGGGATGTGCTGCATTTGTAAATGTCAACAGAGCAAGTAAGATCTTCAGCCTGTGTTGGTTAGGGAGCCAACAAGACATTGTGCAAGAGCTGAGCTGACATTGCACCTTGCTGTAGCTGCTGCTACCTGCTGTTAGTAAACCCCTCACTTCAGAGAGTTATATGCACATGGATTTAAAAGTTGGATGGTCACCAGTTTGTTGGTGGTTTGTTTTTTTTTTTTTACAGAAAATACTAATTAACAAAGAGCAGAAAAATGTCTTTAAAGAGACTGTTACTCACTAGATACGTGTAAGAAACAAGACTTGGTCTGCAGCAATATAAACTGAACATAGTAATCTGTGAAAAATGCAGGGTGTTACATTTATTAATGGTTTGAAGGGGTATTTGAGTTTTAAACTACCTGGGTGTTTATTTGAGACTGTTGCAGGTTTCACAGTAGCTGTGAAGCTACTTTTATGTGATAGGTTCTAAAATTAATAAATAATTAAACCAAATACCTTCTGGGCAGGGTTTTAGTAGCAAAAACTGACAAGCAAGAAGTGTTCTTGTCTCCAATTAGTGGAATGTGCCAAAGATGTGCTCCTTCAGTGCAAAGAGTGCACATTGTTATTAAGGAAGTATTCCCAGTGCCACACCCATTGTTATTTCTTGTGTAAAAAACCCATCTTTTCACTACATTGTTCACAGATTCAATCCTGTAATGGGCCAGACACGTCCTTAGTGCAGTTTGTGATAATGCACTTGTTTGTGGGAGCTGATTGAAGTACGAGTACAATGAAGAATGTGTGATTTCCCTCTTTCCTTATGGATTTCTGTATTAGGGACCATGCAGTCACTGGTGTGGAAAGAGATAAATAAAGAGCATCATGCAGATGAGGAAGCAGAACAGCAGATGGAGAGGTGCAGGTTTTTCAGCGACAGACGAAGGTCTGCACTCTTCCACTGCACCTCTTAAACCATCCATGGCTTAACAGTAGTTTTATTTAATGTGGACACTTTCCTCCAGGGAATGGAGCAGCCATAGCTCATTTACTGTCATCATTTGTTGAAATGTTTGTTTCTTTTGCTACAAGTCTAGGCTGAACTGAAATTGCTGAACAGCCAGCAGTTGGGTGTTTACATTCTACTCAGCCTACCATTATTAGGCTAATCATTGTATCCCGTACAGATACTGTAAGGGCTTGCTTTATAACTTCACAGCTATTTTCTGCAGGAATAATTTTGTGGAAAACTGGACATATTTAAACAGGGTGTGGATTACATTAGACTTACAAGGACAGTACAGATCAGTTGACTGCAGTTTCAGAAACTGATACTCGGACCTGTTAAAGTACAGCTTCCCATAGTGACAAGCTTAGGACTAAGTATTTGGTAGAGGGCTGGGGAAAGATAACACCTTACTTCCCAAACACTGACATGGTGGTTTTTTTCTGAGCACTATTTTGTGTTCCATTCCTGAGTTCTACTGCTGCTCTGCAGAACCTCTTCGTAAGTCCAGCCACTGTGTGCTATTGTCTTGTCACCTGCACTAGTGAACTTTAAAGAGTAAGCTCTATACAGCTGCTGTTTTCCTTGGCTTATTATTTTTGAATCATTATGGTAGTGAATATGACACGTTTACTTTTTCATGAACAGGTCTAATCCTGCAAATAGCAAGTGTAGGGAGAGAGCTGGAGGCACCCTTGTCTGTATACATTGATTTCATTCTTTGTATAACATGTCCTGAGTTCAGTTTGTTCTTCTGGTTTATTCCTTCCTATTTGTTCCACTTACTTTCCTGACACTGTCATTTTTTCACTTTTGAACGTGTTTCCTGCTTGTCCTTCCTCCCTACATGTCCCTGGATTCTCTCTCAGGAGGATCTTGTTACCATCAGTGCACTTGTGTTCTGTCTCTGACAGTTGCTCCTGGTCACCGATGGGCCTGATCCAGACATTCTGTCCTTTCTCCTGCTTGAGTTGTCTTGCTCTGTTGAAGGCAGGGAAAGTTAGTCCATGTGAACTCTTTGAAGCATTGGGTAACTAGCTTCTATATGAGGTTAAAAACACAAACAAGATAAAATAAGTGGATAACTTGGCTGGGCTTTCATTTGGTGCTTCTGAGGCAGTTACCTCATATAGCACTTAGCAAAGAATGTGGGGCTGATTCTCTGCTCTTCCTGCACAGAGAGAAAGCTGCTGTTTAGTGGCACTAGCAAGGAAACCTGTAAAGCTTAGCTGCAGATATCTACTTGTTTTTTTTCTCTCTTTGCCTTCCAAAACATTTTCCAGTAACTCATTTTTACTTCGGAATGACAATTGTAGTTTCCTTGTTGGTCAACTGTTTGAGATGTAAATTTTCTTTAAATAATTAGCTAGTAAAAAAACCCCAAACCTGACAGACTGAATTAGCATCTTGTGTTTTTTACTGTGATGAGGTAAGAGGGTGATGAAATTGGCCTTCCTTAGAATAAACTGTTTCACATTCTACAGCGGTTGTTGAACAGAGGATTAAGATGCAGATCTATGAAGATAGGGTTTGTACTCTACAGTCTCGCAGGGACTGGAAGTACTTATCACTTGGCTCTAGGATCTGATATGCTAAGGAACAAGATTTGTCACTTAAATAGGCAATTAGTTAGCAATTAGTTCTGTAAACATAGTAGTTATCACCTACATGAAATACATAAAGGTATCTAATCCCTTCAGTTCAAATTGAAATGTTCAGTTCTGCTTTGAAAAACACAAGCAGCCTTAGGGCTGGTGAGAATTTGACATGCTTCTTACAAGTGCAGCTGCATTTGCTGAAGCTACTAAATCCTTTTAAACGTCTAGGAGAGAGAGAGAAAAATTGTTTCACTTGAACTTCCTTTTTATTCACAGAAAAATGATGAAAATGGGAATTGCTCTGGTGAAGGTATTGAGTTTCCAACAACTAACTTGTATGAACTGGAGAGCAGAGTTTTAACAGATCACTGGTCCATACCCTATAAGCGGGAAGAGTCTCTAGGCAAGTGCCTCATTGCATCCACCTACTTAGCAAGACTAGGTAAGTTCTTTTTCTACACATACAAAGATTATCTGTTCAAAGGATTTCACAGCCAGTGTGGTGGGCAGGTACATGTCTTGTATTAATCTTACTGTTGTTTACATAGCACCCTGCAGAATGATCACGTCTCTGTGAAAGTGGTTAACATTGAACTATTCTAACCAACCCTGTAAAAAGAATGTTGGTTTCTCTTTTTCTCTAAAGAAATCTGTTTGCTTAAGCTTTTTTTTAAAAGTGAAGCACATGTTTCTTTATGTTCTAATTATTGTAGGAATTACTGTTTTTTCAGAGCTGAATTACTGACTCTTTTTTTCATTGTGCTGGTTATTTTCCATTTGTAAAAACAAGCTGTCATCTAAATCCATGCTGTACCACGCTTGTATAACTAGTTGTTTTTCCCTAGTGAAATGCTTATACTGCACTAGACCTGAATTTGACTTTTCTGTATTCAGTATTTTGGGGTTAAGAGGCCCAACAACTGGTATATAATGAGAGTGCAAGATAGTTTTTTTCATCATGCCTGGTGGCTGACCAAGGGGATGTCTGTTGGAAGGATGGAAGTTGTTAGGTGGTTCTGGTTTGCTGCTTTGCTTCTAACCTGTGTTAAAAGGCTATATGTAGATTTTCTTTTGGGTGCAGGCTGTGAAGCATCAGAAATGATCTGAAGTTAGTATAAATTGTAAACTTTAAAGGGAGAAATACTTATAGTGCTGATAATGCTTGAAGAAGTTGTAAAAGATGGAACATTGGGAAACCTTATTTTTAAAAGGCAAGTTCTTTTGACTCATACATTTTGTGGCTGAAAAAAACGTTAGCTATGAACAAACAGTAGCACATTTATTCGGCTGGTTTCAGTTGATGTTCCCAAAAACTTGCAGTGAGCTTCCTGAGGTTAAGTTTGTTTTGGTTTTTTTTTTTTTAACACTTTAAAAAAGCACTTTCCTTTCTGTAAAGGTCTTTCTGATTCTGATGAGAATTGCAAGAGATTTATGGACAGATGCATGCCTGAAGCATTTAAAAAGGTAAGTACGTACAGGAGACCAATTTGATATTTCTTTGCTTTGTTCATGGCAGAAATAGTGTCTTGGAATCCAGACTTCAGAAACTGTGGTAACTAGTGAGTGGCTTCTTAGACTAAAATCATACTCAGATCATTTTTCTAGATTAAAATCATATGTAGACATAAATTAAAATCAAACAAAGTCTCTGTTCTGTGACTGGCCAATTCTGGCACATAGCTTTGTGGGGTGGTTTTTTTTTTCCTTTCTTAAATGGAGAGCTCTATAGTAATTAGTGGAGTCTGAAGACAGGTTTAAAGACCCTTGGATACAGCCATTAATGGCAAGTTCAGTGTCAGATTTTCTTTAACTCTATTCTTTCTGCTCGTTCTTCGGAGAGCTGCTAAATCTCTTTTCATGTTCTGTTTAGAATGTGCCTTTCCCCTTGGTAGTTAATGCCTAATGTGCTTCTCTGCCTGTTCTTCTCTGGGCTGTTGTGAATTTTCTCTACAGAGATCCCCAAACCAATTAACTTGCTACTAATTAATCCATTTTGGATGCTGCCTAAATTTCTTGCCTAGTATTTAGAACCATATGTACATAATCATACATACACATTTTAAAAAGTTACTCAGTCCTTATCTTATAATGCTAAGAATATAAGTATATTTAAGGAAGATAGAAATGTAAGGGAGATTTTTTTTTTCCATTTGGCTATTAGAGTAATAACCTTGCCTATAATGCTTTGAAATCATTTGGTTTTTTTTTTTGCTTATTAAATAAACAGTGTAAATAGCTCCTTCAGAATAATCTGTAGAAATCTAAATTGAATGTGCTGAATTACAATTTGCTGAAATATTTGCAAGAAACTTTAATGGCACAAAAAGTAATTTATTTCAGGTGTTAAGCTTTTTAACTGCTTATGTTCAGGCACAGCTAGCAGAAATTAAATTAAGCTTGCAGATGGAAGCTTAATGTCTTTTATAAACAACCACATTAGACCAGATTTAAAGAACATGTTTCAGTAGGTGGGAAAGCAACAATAAATGTCTCTCTCTTCGTGGTACATGCTCTTTGTTTTCCAATAGAAACTGCTCAAAAAGTGTGAATTGGTAAATGGTTATTACAGCTGAATCAGTGCAGCTTTTTGGCACGCCTACTCGAAGATTTAATAGTTGCATGTTCAATCTGCAAACAAATTAGTTTCAGATTAGTTGTTCTTTGCAAAGGTTACAGTCCTTACTAGTGCGTGGAAATGGAAATCAGGTTGCTTTGGTACATTTTATTGTCTGTCATAAACTGTGATTTAAGGTGTTCTTCAACAAAATTGCAAATTTAATTAACTCTTAAACCATTAGTGCAGGAAAAGCATCTGAAAAAACACACCAGACAGTGATTAGTGCACTCTAAGGAAACATTTGCTCTGAAAATAGTCTCAGGGGTTGATAAATTTCTCCAGTTTTGTGATTGTGCTCAAACTGTGCTCAAAGAAATTACTTTTTTACTTTTTATTTTTTAGCTGTTGACATCCAGTGCTGTTCACAAATGGGGAACTGAAATCCATGAAGGAATATACAACATGCTTATGCTGCTAGTGGACCTGGTTGCAGAAAGAGTAAAACAAGATCCTATTCCTGTGGGCCTGCTTGGTGTACTTACAATGGTATTTGACTCTATGATGCAGTTTCTAATATTTGGGTATTTGACATTTCATACTTAAGCTGCTGATGCTTTTTCTAGCTATTTAAGTTGTAATGTGTTATCTTCCAACCTGCAGCCATTCCTTGCTGCAGATTTTCTGACATCCAGTATGCACTTCTTAAAGGGGTGAGCTCTCCTCGAGATTGCTGAATATCACATCTACTGTCACTTCACTGGTTATTTTTTAAAACTGGTACTGTGAATTCTCCCCTTTTTATAGTTGTCTGGCTCACGTGGGTATGGGATATTGTCTCTATAGAATGGAAGCCTCTGAATGCTTTGTATGGTGAGAACTGAGAGGCAAGAGCAGGGCTCTTCTGTTAAACTTTGGCTTTTCTTGCTAGCTTTACCTGTCAACCAGGAAAATGCTCAACTGAAACAGTCAAATATTACCAAGTTAAGTTTTGAGACTGCCATAAGCCATGTTGTTCATTGCCATGGGCTTTTTTTTCAAGGCATTTAACCCCGACAATGAATATCATTTCAAGAATAGAATGAAGGTCTGCCAGAGAAACTGGGCAGAAGTCTTTGGGGAGGGGAACATGCACGCTGTCTCGCCCATATCCACTTTTCAGAAGGTGAGTGTAGCAATGCCCTTAAAACCTATTTTTAAGGTAGATGTGTTTGTTTCAGAAAAGATTGTTTCATTAGTAGGTATTTATAATACAAGAAAGCTTAAATGTGTCACCAAGACCTACAGCAAATAGATCCTCAGTATATGTTGGTCTGCAGAAAGGAATTTGTCCTCTTGCTTTGTCCCAGTTCTCTGCGAGAGGCTGGGTTTAGACACTGGTGTACTTTCACCTCTAAAGTAGCACAGCCGTGAGATTGAGTAGATCTGTTGTATCTAAGGACTGACATCTGTTTGGCTGTTGAGTGTGAAGTGACCAGGGTAACTCAAAGTGTACAGTTCTAGCAGAGAATTGATGCTTCTCTGACAGCTGAGGATAGGATACCTTCAAGTCAGACATGCTGTCAAGGAGGCAGTTTTTGAGGTTTACGCTGTCTTGTCGCAGTTGTTCTAGATGGGTGGGTCTAAATAAGCATGAGTAGAGTTTTTTTTCTCTCCTTCTGGAAACAAGTTTCCAGCCATAGAAAGAAAATTCTACATCTGCTGCTTTGGGAAAGGTTCTTTAGTAATGTTCCACGCTGCTAATGTGCTATAAATACAGTTGCTTATGAGTCAGCAGCCACAGTGTGTACTGTTGCCACAGCATGTGGCCAGTGATGTCAAGCCAGAGTCCAAAAAAGGATGATGCCAATGAGAACCAACCAGAGCTCCAGCTACACACTTAGTAAAGGAGCTGTTACAAACACATGGCTGTTTTCTTTGAATTAATAAGGCATACATTTGAGGAGTAAATGAGGCTAAATGTGTCTGTCCAAATCTGTTTCAGAAGACAAACATTTAGCATTGATGTTGCAGCTACTAATTTGTTAATGTTTTAATTCTTCAAGGAACCTCATGGGTGGCTGGTGGATCTGGTAAACAGGGTAGGTAAATGTAAACCAAGCACAATTTTTATTTGTTACTTGAATTCATTGGTCTTTAAAAGATAATTTCTTGTCCCTTCCAATGTGTTTTTCCCCTCTTCACTTTTCTGACAACCACAAAAAAAAAATAATTATGATTTTAATTCTGCCTACGTATAGGGAAGGGGCCTTACTAAATACATCTTACTGAATTGCTGCCTTCTCCCTTGAGCACCTTCACCCTGACACGATAGCTATGACTAGAGGAAGTTGAGAGCTTAGCTTAGGCTGCAGTTCTATTTCCCTGTCAGACATGCCAGGCCAGTGAGCTGTTGCTCTGCGTGGTCTGGCTTTCTCCCCTGTATCATTTTTTACTGAAGACAGAGTTTCTAGCTTGATGTTTAAACTGCTACCAGGTATAATCACGTTGTTTTCCGCAGTGTGCCCCTGCATCCCCATGAAAGCATAAAGCTTATGTTGAATGTGATATTCATGATGAAGGATACCCATTGGCATCCCAGTAACTGTCAATAGAATATTTTCTTTAGTAGCTTATTTAAGAGATAAAACACTGTAGTTCACTAACATAATACTGATTATTTCAGTTTGCAGAGTTGGGTGGATTTTCAGCAATTCAGTCCAAACTCAATTCAGAAGATATTGAACTTGGGGTAAGTTCATCTTCTGCCACAACGCTTCTTCCTTTCCATAATACTCTTCATGTACAACCAGCAGCATCCCTTTTGGCAGTGCTCTTACTTTTACTTTGGTATCAGAGCACCACTCCCACAGAGCCCTGGAGAAGTCCTGTCGACTGGAGGTCAAATGAGGTTGTTTATAACAATCCTGACTAAAGAGCTTTTGAGACATCACAGAAAGAGGGAGGGTTAGTGTACCTTTCTGGCAAATAATCAGCTTTCCAGTTAGACATCTATCTGTTTTCACTGTGTATTCGCCAGTATGTCACTGGTTTCCTGTTTACTTCAGCTGTAGCTGCATTTAGCTGCAAGTGAATTGACTTCTGTCATTTATTATAGAAAGCATCGTTTAAGAACAAAAATCCATCAGAAGACAGACACTGTCTAATCCTAAGCAATTTTTCAAAAGCTGTCTCTTAAAAACTGACTGGTTCAACAGTGCTAAACTATTTTTGGTGATAAAGCCTAACTTGTTTAGTTTTAGCTTCCTAACCTATATTCAGAGACTTCAGAATCTTTCAAGCTTTGAAGAGCAAGGAGGCTAAGGGTAAACGATGTCACTTAGGATTTTGTTCCCCAGCATAAAAATCAGTCTGCTTTCAGTGAAATGTCATTTGGAGATAATTCAACTTCTTTTCTTGGAGTATTGATATTTGCTGCTTTATAAAGGCCTAGGTTCATTTGGCATGACAGAAGAGTAAGGAAACTATTTAAATCCTGATCCTGCAATAGAAACTTTGACTGACTTTAATGATTAATAACTGCTTGCTTAGGAAGGAAGTCTGGGTCAGCATCACTTAATTTAGGCCCTTGATTGCAGTGGTGCATGCTCAGTCTCACAAGTCTTGATCCAGTGTGAGAAGAAACTAATTTTGGTATTATTTATTGGCAAACAAATGCCTGTACATGTTTAATTTCTTGATGATAGGTATCACTTGAAAATCATGCATTGAAGAGATCTTAACATATATATAACACACTTACAAAAGCTTTCTCCTGCTTAATGCTTTAGGAAAGAAATTTGCCATATGGCTTTAACCTGAGGTGTTGCATTCACACTTCTTGTTGCTTTAAAGAGCAAACAAAATGTGATGTGTCCCTTTCCATCTGTTTATTTCTGTGAACAGAACAATGAGATGACTGAGATTAGTGAAAACTGGGAAGACACTTTTATTTCAGACAAAAATACATACCCCCTATTGTATGCCACAGAGTAAATCTTTCTTGAACCATGTGGTGGTGTAAAGGACTTGCACACAAAACTCATTTTGCAGCAAATGACTCAAAATTATCATATGAGATAAGTAAATGATACTTGCTCATCCTCATTTGCCTTTTAACGTGTAGATCAGTAATTCTGAAAAGATCTCTTAGATATTCACCTAAATATTTGCTGTATTTTTTTTCAGGCGATCTCTGCATTAGTTCAACCATTTGGAGTTTGTGCAGAATATCTTAACTCATCTGTAGTACAGGTAAAATGTCTTTGTTATGAGTTATCAGAGGACTGAAAATTAGTTTACAGCTGTGCTGGTGTGAAATGGGTGACTAATTTGAAAAGCCTTCAAAACTCACATTGCTTAAAGTACAAAAAGCATTTTGAGCATCCTGAGGGTGATGGATGGGTAGAGGGGTCGGCAATGTTCAGATTCATTTTCTAACCCCAGCGATCTGTAATTGTATCTACACCTGCAACGGTGAGAAACTTTGCTGCTGCCATTAGTAAAGCATGTGGGAAAGGAATCTAGCCTAAGAGCAGATTGTGGTTTTAGTTGAACTGTCTGGCTGAGAATAAGCACCTGGGTATGAGAGTTTATTCTGGAAAAAAATGGGGTACAGGGCAAAAAAAAAATCATTATGATGTATTTGTACATGCAGATGTACTCCAGGCTTCATGCCTCCACTCACAAACAAAATCTATCCATTTGATAAGTGACTAGAAGTCTTTATTTGAAGAGGAGGTAGTTCAGAATTCACAGGGAGTCAGAGAAGCACATGCACATAATAATTGATGCATTTTGAAAGGTCAGTCTCTTTTGCAAATCTGTCTTTTGGTGCTCTGAAATGGCTTCTTATTCCAATTGTTTCCTTTTCTGGGCATACCTAGCAGGATAGGTTTGTGTATGTTGTAGGTGTTTCTTATGTCTAAGTTAATTGTGAGCTTTCAGCAGAGTATTTCATTCTGCTACAGCCAGATCCTCAGAGTAATGTAATTGGTTTCAGGAGACATGAAATGATTGTCATGCCTTTTCTCACATTTTTTAGCCCATGCTGGATCCAGTCATTCATAAAATGATTAAATATGTACAGAATGTAGAAGAGAAGGACTTGAAAGACAAGGTAATGTTTTATATGTTAAATATTTGGGAAGAATTTAATGTGTGTCTTGGAAATGCTGGCAACATAGACTAGAACAACAGTTTCAGTTACACTGGAAAAATCCTACAGCTTGTTCTGAATTCTGACTGAATGACAAAGAACAAAATCCATTTAACCAATTCCATTCAAAACCCTTTTCATTAGATATCAGATGTTATGACCCTTTTTAAAATATTTTGCTGCTGTTGCTATCAAATCTATTTTTGTTGGTCCCCTTCTGCAGCGTGCTGAATGCTCACTTCTCAGACTTGAAGATGCTGACTGTCTGGGAGTCTGTCCTTATTTGTGCTCGTGACTGTTGCATTAGCGGTTTGCCTCTGAGAGTTTGGTAACTTGATAAAATGCCCGTGTAACTTGTGACTCCTCCTTGTATTACCCTGAATTTGGCATTCAGCTCTACTGAAGATTTGAGTGTTGACTTTTTACTTAGGCTGAAATCGTTAATTGTAAACTGGAAGGTATTCATAGGTTGTGTAACTGCAGAGGAGTAATTCAGTGTACCAAAGAGAGTCCATTTTAACCAAAGGTTTTGTTGTCTTAAAATTTCTAATATACAAGTAATACTTTCAAATGCATATGGTTCTGCATTTCATAGATTAAACAGTCTGTACTGGGTCACTAAACCTACTCTGTGAATCATCGCAGTCTGAAGCAGAATAGCAAAAATAGCAATGCTTCTATTTATCCTGTTGGTTTTTGTTCTTGTTTTAAACAGAGACTGGTCAGTATCCCTGAGCTCTTGTCTGGTATCAAACTGCTGTGTATGCGCTTCCAACCTGATTTGGTAACTGCAGTAGATGACTTGCGGCTGGACATTCTGTTGCGCATGTTGAAATCTCCTCACTTCAGTGCAAAAATGAATTCCCTCAAAGAAGTAGGTTTGCTCTGTGTGTGCGTGCGCATGTGCGCCTGTGGAGGGGGGATGGGTTGTTAATAAGTCTTTGAAACTACAGCCCTAAAAAAAAAAGATGTTGCAAAGTTTCCTGACAAATTGCGTTGTAAACGTTTAGTTCGTAACAAATACCCAAAGGAGTTAATATGACAGGCGTTGTCTGTACTATCAGTAGCAACTGCAAGGGCTGTGGCCTCCAATTAGTAAACAAACTAGACTTAGGTTGAACCTTTTAAGAACTGCCATGTCTGATTGATTTCTAAGCAATGATCTATGCTATTCACTGAATACTCACTCTGAGGTAACCCTGATAATTCAGAGCATCCTATGGAATATCCCTTTTCTCTCTGCTCATTGAGAGAAAAGGGAGGAAAAATCCCAAACAGGGCTTGGTTGGGACCACTACTAGCCTGTGGTATCTCAATCCAGTTATATCAGGTCATTAGAGTATGTAACTGGTTTTTGGGGTTTTTTTTTCTTTTTATTGTGGACACTGTAGCAGCACCTAGGAGCTGGAGTTTATGAACCAGTTCTCTTTACGCTAAAATCTTATATCTAAGTAGAAGAAGAAAACAGTTTATTTTGGATTTGAGTTGTGGTTTAAATATGCAGTTTTTCATTCGTCCCTTCCAGAACTTGTACAACTTAAGTGTCAAAAAAAAAAAGACCCACAACGTTTTTTTAGTATGCAGATATTGTAAGGTGTTTTAGAGTTCCCTCTGTTGTGCTTTTTACTTTATTTATGGAAAAATGGAGATGTTAAGCCTCATTACTGTTGGTTCTTAATTATAAATGCCTTGTATCCTTGCTGAAGTTATAAAAGTGCAGATTTTTAAGGCTTTAGCAGAAATGCATTCTCTCTCCCTAGAGTGACAAGCCTGTATCAGTTCTGTATTGGACAGAAAATAGGACACTGATTTGAGCGTAACAAGCAGAAGCCTGAGATAACCTACTTCTGGTATACCCACAGAAATATACCTGGCAGCACAGCCCAACTTTTCTGTGTAACGCTAGGGATAAGAATCTCCTGCATCAGAGACTGATGGCAAGGAGGTGTTTCTGGTTAGAAATTTGGCTTTTAAAGAGCTTATTAAAAACAAAAAAACAAACAAAACCTAAAAAAACCCCAAACAAACAAAACCAAAGACAAAACAAAACCTCCAAACCCAACCAACCAAAAAAATCCCAAACCAGACACCTCCTGTGCTCAGAATATTTCAGGATTCACACTTCAGCTTCACAGTAAGCATTTGGAATAGATTTCTTTGTTTGTATGTATAATGCCTGTGAGAATCCTTGTTAGAATCTCACATTTTTGGAATTTTTAGGTAACTAAATTAATAGAAGACAGCACTGTATCCAAGTCGGTGAAGAACGCAATAGATACAGACCGGTTACTGAATTGGCTGGTAGAAAATTCTGTCCTGTCCATTGCTCTAGAAGGTAAGCACTTTCACAAAGACTTTTTCTGAATCTCTTAAATCTAAATGTCTTAAATCTAAAATTCCATCTGTCCCTCTCTATGTATTTTAATGGAGCACTATGAGAAAAAGAGTGCAAGGGTTTTGTTGTCTTTTTGCTACTGTCGTCTAGTCCTCTGCTTGACATCTGTAGAGATGTCTTCTGCTGTACCTGGGGGTTTTTACTCTCAGTTTATTTTTGTATACTCTTAGCACCTAGAAGAGAGAAAAGAAGTTTTGAGGGTTTTTTCGAAGTAGTAAGGCCCTATAGGTGTGACCGGTTATGAGATGTACAAAATAAAGATAGAATGAATCTTTTCTATTTCTTTGAACTGATAGATTTGTTTGTAACAGTAAAGAAATAATTTCAAAGGAAGATATCTTTGTTATTCTCCATTTTAAAAGAACTTGTTTATCCTTATGCATTTAATGTATCTAATACTATCTTAAATATATTCATTTAGATGCCTTGCCTTGTTTTATAGGTAATATAGACCAAGCGCAATACTGTGATCGTATAAAGGGAATTATTGAACTGCTGGGCAGTAAATTATCTTTAGATGAACTCACTAAAATTTGGAGAATTCAGGTAAGCAACCAAGACCAAGCAGGTGCTTTTAGACACTTAGGAAAGACGTTCTAGTGGTGAGGTTTTTTTGGCTTGTAATATATGCATCTCTGCTGCAAAGTGGAGGTGTTGAGATTTTAACAGTATAATTAATGCAAAGTCTTTCTTCTACTTTTTCCTTTACCATTTAAAATCGAGTGTTTTGGCAATTTCTTGTGACACAGCTGTTTAATCTTATGAAGTTCAGTTCTTTGCAACAGCTGTTAAGGGGCTTGCAAAAATATTTGACTTGGAATAAGAGGTTGTCAGCCTGAAACAGGTGATAGATTGTTTGTCTAGACCAAAGACCATACCTAAGGATATTAATTTTTGTGGCTGGAGGTATAAATTTGAATGCAGTTCACAGTGTGACTTTAAAGAGAGTGAGCTCAAACTGTATGAGTTACCACTTAACTTCCTGTACATACATCAAATTGACTGACAGGTCATTTTTTCCCAGTCAGTTTATGTATATTCAGCTTAGCACTGTGTAGGAAGGGTGGTTTGACACCTTAATGCAAATGGACTCATGGAAATTTTGACCAGAAATGTAATCTGCTGCCACAGGAAGTGCTTTTCTTTGTCCAAATGTTAAGTTTTAGACTAAACTCTTTGGACACTGCCAAATACACAGTATGTGTGGGCATGGTAGCAAGTCTTACTTAGTAGAGCTGAAGTATGACTGTAGCTCTCTCACATTCTTTAATAAAATGCAGTACTACTTCCCTGCTTCTGGCTGTTCTGGTTGTTGCCATGGTGCTCCCATCAGTGTGGGAGGAGATTTTTGTATTGCTCACTTTGGAGTAAAACCTTCAAGTGTCAGGGATGGAGCCCCCCACTCAGGAACTCAGCCAAGCGATAAAATTTGCAACAGCTGGCACCACACCTCGCAGTGGTATGTGCCACTGCAGCATCTGGGGGCTGCTGTAATAATGGCAGGCTAACTTCTTTCCTGCCTTAGAACTACTTCCAAAGACACCTCTGACAGTGGAATCAGGAGTGGAGACTGTTATTCTTGTGTTTCTAACATGTCAAAAGCTGTTACTCTTTCTCAATAGTATGAATGTTAGGATAATGCTTACATGAAGATTTTTTCTCTATTTCATTTGGGATAAAGGCCTACCTTTTTATGTCCTTCTTTTCAGTCAGGACAATCCTCTACTGTGATCGAAAACATACATACCATTATTGCTGCAGCTGCTGTGAAGTTTAGCTCTGATCAGCTCAATCATTTATTTGTTCTAATCCAAAAGGTAAATTTTCACATGTATTTCTGTTTCTTAGGAAGAGAATTGATGCGATATACTGTGCATCCAGCCTACCAAAAGGCAAATGCCTTGAACACATTTGTATTTTCTGTATAAATACATAAATCTAAAATTTAGTAGAAAAATAACACTTTTAATACTGGTGGATTTTTTTGTTAACCCAAAAGCCTGATCTGCTACTGTACTGCTAAATGACTTAGTTTAGTTATGTTATGCAGACAGTACTAAGATACTTAAAGTAAGATTTTATTAATATATTTAATCTATTATAGCTTGTTTGAGTAAAAGTTGAGCAAATGAGAAATTCTTATCTCCCAATAACAAAAATAAGGAAATACACGTGGTGGAAATACGTTAGTTTGTGTTTTGATTTTTCCAGCAGTAAAACAACCAAATTACATAATGTACACCTGAGACTTGAGCCCAACAGTGCTTGCTGCTTTAATAGTGATCATTATTTATTTGCTATACAGAGCTGGGAGACAGAGAGTGATAGAGTGCGACAGAAGCTGTTGAGCCTGATAGGGCGCATTGGTCGAGAAGCACGAGTGGAGACAACCACTGGAAAGGCATGTGAATGTTTTTGATTTGGGTTTTTTTTATGTTGGTTTTGGGTTGGTTTTTTTGGTTTGGTTTGGTTTGGGGTTTTTTGTGTGCGTGTGTTGGTTTGGGTTGGTTTTTTTTCTTTATTAATCATAAGGTTGCTAGTCTCTGTGCTTTCCTGATCCTGACTAATCTTGCACTTCTTTCTCTAGGTTCTGGAGGTACTTTGGGAACTGGCTCATCTCCCAACGTTACCATGTAGTCTTATCCAGCAGGCCTTAGAGGAACATCTGACAATTCTCAGTGATGCCTATGCAGTGAAAGAGGCAATCAAAAGAAGCTACATCATCAAATGCATAGAGGATATTAAGAGGGTTGGTTTATTATTTTATCTTTTCCAAAATTAAATGTTATCTAGCCTTGATGTTGCCCTTTCAAGATGCACAAGTTGCGTGTCCCATCTGTAAGTTCTTACCTTGGGGTGTCCACGAGAGGGGTAGGCTTTGTGTGAGCCAGTTTGTTGACCATGAGACTCATAGTAAGTCTCTTGCCTTTGTTTTAAGCAAATTTTCAGCACAAGGAGTGATCAGTTTATGGGAAACTACCAGGATGGGCCCAAGGTTAGAATTTGCAAATGGAACCACTATAAAGGTATGTCAGTGTTTTAACTGTCCCTTTCATGTGAAAGCCTAGATTAGTTTTCTTTCAGTTAAGCATGTATTCTGGCATGACCATTAAGTCTCAAAAAGCAAATGGATATTTAAATTGTATTTTAATGAAATACTTCAAACTCTTTCATCTAACATGAAGAAGTCATTCCCACAGCTGCCTGTGCTAAGATGTTTATTGGCAGCAGCAGAGATGTGCATGGCTTTAAAGACTACATATATTCTATCCTGGACTGTTCATGTAGCAGGCAGCTTTTCTTGAGATCTTCAGGAATGCTTCTGCTGTCTCTTTTTTGGTTTTGTTTTGCTGTTGGTTTTTTTTAGTCTGAAGTACACTCTAAATAAAGAAAAATGCTTGTACTTTATATATAAGTTTCTTTCATGATAAATTAGGCTTTGTGTTACAGCATCTGTAGAGGATTTTAGTTGTTCAGGAGGCATAGTATGTTGCTTCTTGATATTGATCAGACTTTTCTGTGTGTATGAATATGGATTTCAGAGTTTGGGTTTTCAGTGTCCAAACTTGCAGGTTTTTTTCTTTTGGATCTTCTCTTGTTCTCTTCTGTTCTTGCATTCTTTTTAATGACATTCTGGCAAGGGCCTTTGTAGAGGTGCTGCAGTGGGAAATACTAACAGAAAGCTGTAATTCTAGCTGTAGGCTAGAAGGGATTGAGGTATCATACAGCAGACTTTTAAAAATACATAATTTTCTTATTGCCCAATTAAGACAACTTGGAGAGAATGCAGCATTAAGGCAGCATTCTCAAATACAGGAGGGAGTCTTCAGTAGAGAGTTCTTCTGTTTTGGGCAGGTTACTTCAATCTCTCTAAGTGTGTAGGTGGTATTGGTTGGTGTCAGTATTTAAACCAGACATCACTTCTCTGAACAAGCAACCTCAGTGCTGGTTTGTGTGGTCAAACTTTACAGAAAACGAAGCCTCCCAGAAAAGTGATGAGCAGTTCTAACAATGAGGTAGGCGGGTTATTCTTTGGAGGATCTCTTTCAAAATGCAGCTTAAGTGTCCTTTGCTTCCTCTCGGAGGGTTTCTTGCAGCACCAATCAGAAATTTCTTCTTGCCTCTTAACTCTCAGTAGCATTTCAGGTTCTTTCTTCTATTTTTCTTGCTTTAGCAATAAGTAACATAATTTGACTGGGTTTGCCCTTTTATGCCCTAACAGGCCTGCTGCATCTCACATAATTGAGGAAGGTGGTGGTTATCTTTCTCTCCCTAGTGCAACCAAGTCCTTTTTACCTACTTAATTTGCATGTTCTCTAGCAAGGAGGTGGCACTTTGGGCTTAATAATAAGGATAGTAAAATGGCATATGTGTGTGTCAAAGGACTCCCAGAAACTGAAGAAGGGCACCTTGACTGTGTTTGGCAAGGGACCAGGAACAAGTAACTGAAGCCTTCAGAGCTAGTAGCTGTTGTTTTGCAACAGCGACGTTAATAGAAATCATTAGGCTTAAAAGAATCTGAGGAAAGTTAATGTGTTGTTGAGCATGTCCACATGTGTAATTGTTTTTACCTTTCCTACTGCTAGTCGTCCCAGCACAATAATCCTCAGTTTGTGTGGGTGGTGCCAGCATTACGTCAGCTCCATGAAATCACGCGTTCATTTATTAAGCAAACTTACCAAAAGCAAGACAAGGTAAGAAAATATGCTGAGATCATCTTTGAAACCCTTGTTATGTCTGTGTGGTTCTGCTTCTGTAGAACAGGGAGGTTTGAATTTAGAAGTGGTGAGGTGGGAACAAAAGACAAACCAATCTAAAAACCACTTTTACAAGTATGGTTTAGTGATGTAATGTAAACAAAGTGTTCCACGTACTGATGCTGTGTTGTGTGCTGTCCATTTGTGTGTGTATGTGTATATATCTGTTTGCTGTCAGGCCTAATTTATGTTGTATTCATCTTTTTGTAGAATAATTAACAGGCATGCTAAGAAATGAACAATGGCTAATGTTTATACCAGCTACTTTGTAATTGATTTAACATTGACTCTTGGAAAGTAGACTAAATTACCAGCAAGTCCCACGTGTTACACAGGGGCTGAGTGGAAATGTGGGACTTTGTTTGCAACCTGCAGCACATGTATTTCAGCACGTGCTGAAAACACTTAACTTCAAGGAGCTTGGGATGCTCAGAACAGACACAGCTGACTGGGGAGGAGGGAATGTTTACTCCTTCCAATAAGAGAGACGTGTCCATAGAAGAGCAGAGTGCTGTGTGCATGTGCCTATTTATGTATTTTCTTTAAAAAACCTATTTTCTCCTTTTTTTTTCGTTTCCTCTAAGAGCATTATTCAGGATTTAAAGAAAAACTTTGAAATAGTGAAGTTGGTGACAGGAAGCTTAATATCATGCCACCGTTTGGCTGCAGCTGTGGCAGGTCCAGGAGGACTCGTTGGAGCAACATTAGTGGATGGCCGATACACATACCGGGAGGTGCTGAATCCCAAATTTCTTACTATCTTAGGTGTTTGAAAAGGTGATGATGCAGTGTACTACTGACCAAGTTGTATCAGATTAGCTGGTGTTTCTATTTTGGAATTGACTGGTATGTGTGTTCTCTCTGATGAATAATTACACTAGTTTTTTATTTATAGCTCTGACACCTATTAGGGCTTGTTGTAGCCTGGTTACTATGTTATAGAGCAAGAGCAGGCAAACATCACAAGCTGTGAGTTTCTCAGCAAAATCTTTAACTGGTCAAGAGCTACATCTCCCTGACCAAGAACCTCCTGTCTCCACGCCCGTGCAGCTTCCAGTTTCTCCACCAGCTTCAGTTCAACTGCCCTGGTAGAGACTATACCTTTGAATTTGGTGTGAAGCTCTTGAAACCTGAAACTGGTTTGCTAATTAGGACATGAAGCTGCAAATCACTTCTAACAGTTTGTTGTTAAGCTTTTGATAATTATTTTTTTCCATACTAGTTGTGACAGTAACTAGTGTCAAATAATACCAGTATCAGGAAAGTAATAGCAAATCTGAGAGCAATTCAGTGTTCCTTTTTAGAAACATACCCAAAAAATAATGCTAAAACCAATGTAAAATAGAAATAAATCTCACCACAGAAACAATTTCTGTTTTCCAGTCTTTGCAAAGTGTGCTGTTGTTTGACAACAAAGCTGCAATAAATAAAGCATGCTCAGAGTTTCAGGAATAAAAGTCTTAAGTTTAAGGGTTTTTTTTTCCTTTTTTTTCAGTACTTGGAGGCACATCTAAAATTTTTGGCATTTTTTCTGCAAGAAGCCACCCTTTATTTGGGCTGGAATCGTGCCAGGGAGATCTGGGAATGCCTTGTAACTGGCCAGGATGTTTGTGAATTAGACCGAGAGGTAAGAAAAGCTTGAAATGTTGGTGTCTGTAGTTGCAGAGTGAATCTTAATGGCATGAATAGCACATGTACTGTTTAGACATATGAAACCTAAGTGGCAAACACAAACTCATAATGCATTTATATGCTTTATGTAAGCTAATGGTGCCACTGTTACATGTTCATTTATGACTAGGATGCACTTTTAACTTGAAATTTGACTGAAGGAAGAATGTTGGCCAGGATATTAGTTGCAGTTTTACAGATGCTGGTTTAAAAAGAGGTGTGTGCAAGTTGGCAAAGTCATAAGAGACATTCAGCATCATTTGAGTGAAAGTTGACAATGAATAATGCTGCCATACAACCGGTATAAATGGTGAGGTTATTGGGAGATTAGACTTTGAACCTCTTGCTGTAGATAAAACTTCTCTAAGATGGGTTACTGTAGTATCTGACATAGTTTGCCAATGCTGTATAGAACTGAAATATTTGCCATGGCAATGGGGTAAAAATACCTGCCCTTTATTCCTAGATGTGCTTTGAGTGGTTCACAAAAGGACAGCATGATCTTGAGAGTGATGTCCAGCAACAGCTCTTCAAAGAGAAAATTCTTAAACTGGAGTCATATGAAATTACTATGAATGGTAAGAAAATGCCTTTGGTCAGTAGATTTGTTTTTTAAATATGTGACACATTTGCTTCCTAAGCCTTCAGATTAAATATACAAGAGCTCAGAAAAATTAATATAATAGAGGTCTTTTTCTATCATTTTGATTTCTAATAGTTGTAGAAGGAAAAGGTCATCTCCTGTATTTGATATTTTCATTTTTTTCAGAAAAACACAGAAACTTGACCTGACCTGAATAAAAAGCTTGCACCTTTTTTTACTTGCAGGTTTTAGTTTATTTAAGACTTTCTTTGAAAATGTGAACCTGTGTGACCATCGACTGAAGAGGCAGGGAACTCAGCTGGTGAGTGTTGTGGCATCTTGGGGGTGGGAGGAGGAGAAAAAAGAATTTTTTAACAGCTGTTTGACATAGTTTGTATTAATAGGCAGATCATCCTTCTAGCATTAACAATGTTAATTGTTACAGGGTTTTTGCTTGTTTGTTTTTCTTTACAAGAGATAGGCTTATATTCAGATTCTAACCTACAATTGGTTTTAGCTCTATGAACCTTCAATGGTTTTGTTAAATTAATGGCTATATGTTAAGTAGTTTTGCATCAGCATTTTAGATCTTTATCACAAAGAGTTAATTTACTTCAAATGAATAATTTTTTTGCCAAGTATCATAATAGGTTTTGTGATGGTTTATTATGTGGTTAGTTACCATGCTGACCTTTGTGAAATAAATTCCATTCCCAATTAAATTTCTCTGTGCCTTTGGAAGTTTTTAATTTTTCAGTGGTTTGACTGAGAGTGTTCTTTGGAACTTGTTTATCCACCTGCAAACAAACAATTTTTTTTCTAGTATAAATATACACATCCACTACTGTCGATTTCACTTTGTGCTGTGACAAAGTTTGACAGCATATTGGAAAAGAAAACTTCTGAATTTGCTTTAAAAATGCTTTTATGGCAGATGGAAGATTGCTTTGTTCCTGTGGTTTCTTCACTGTAGTGTAAGAGAGACAGTTGTGTTTTACTGTTGGTTCTTTCTTGTGTAGAGTGTAGAAAAACTGGAATTAATAGGAATGGATTTCATTTGGAAGATTGCAATGGAGTCACCTGATGAAGAAATTGCCAATGAAGCTATTCAGTTGATAATAAATTACAGCTATATTAATCTAACTCCTAGATTGAAAAAGGTAGGAATGAAAGTGGGTTTTATGTTCATAGAGCCTTGATACTCTGCATGTTAAAACATGCTCAGTCAATTTATGAGTAATTCCTGTGATCTTGGTTTAAATTCAAATTCCTTTTGTACATTTTATCTTAGGATTCTGTATCACTGCACAAGAAATTCATTGCTGATTGCTACACACGATTAGAGGTAAAGGACAAATTTTAATTGTTCTTCTAACTTCATCCTTTTTCAGTTTTGTATCTCAGAATAATTGACTATCATAATTCTATTTAAAGAAAAAATTTCTTCCCACAGTATTTATTGTCCTCGTAGCTCTCCAGGGCATACTAATTGTCCAGGTAAACCAGCATTTATACTCTGCTTTGTATTCCAGGCAGCTAGCTCTGCACTCGGTGGTCCAACATTAACACATGCTGTTACAAGAGCTACAAAAATGCTTACAGCAACTGCTATGCCTACGGTAGCAACATCAGTTCAGTCTCCTTACAGGTAGGCCTGCCCTTAAAAGAATAAATATGACAGTAGATGTTTGCTCCCAGCTGCTTCCCTCATGAATTTGAGTGCTAATTAAAATTTTCAGTATTGGTTGTTGTATATTCTGGTGGCTTCTCAATTGAATATTCTAATTACAGTGAAATTTGAGTTCCAAAGAGACTTTGAAAAATGTTTATTTAAACAGGAAAAAAACCCAAACAAAATAAAAAGAAACAAACAAACAAAAAAAACCAAACAAAACAACACCCCCCCAAAATAACACAAAAAAAATCCCACCCCACAACTAAAACAACATAAAAAAACCAACCACACACCCCCCCATACTGTCCAAAAAATCCAAAACCAACCACCTTAAAAAAAACCCAAAACAAAACAAACCACAAACAAAAAAACAAAACCCAAAACCAACTCAAAACAAAATAACCAAACCACAAAGAACAAAACACACACAAAAATCACTCCACAGACTATTACCAGATGATTAGTCATGTAATATTTCTGGGGCAGTGGGGTTAGATTTGGGTTTGGTTTTGTTTTTAATTGGGAGAGAAAGGGATGTTTTCATCCTCTATCTTAATTTACCCGTTCCTAAAGGTGTGTAGCTTAAATGCATGAGCACAGGGTGAGACCTTTGCAAATGTGAAGCTGCTTCCGAGGCTGGCTGCATCCCAAGTAGTATAGCAGAAACTTCTTGGCCTGTTTTCCTAGTTAATTTCAGCTGAATTAAGTTTAAGAAGTTATATTTGAAAACAGCTAATTGATGGTAGTTACCCGTGAGCAATGAAAGTTTAATCTGTTGAGACAAGTTCTTTTTGTTTTCACTGTTTAGGTCAACTAAACTTGTAATAATTGAGAGACTGCTGCTGTTGGCAGAGCGTTATGTGATAACAATAGAGGTAAGAGAGGTAATTTCTTACTAGGCAAGGCTAAGAACACAACTTCCAATATTATTAAAAATAGTAAAATTTATATAAATGTTAAAGTTTAAATAAACCTATGCAACTTTATGTAATTTTGTTAAATACCGTCACAGAGACGCCTTTGTTTTCAAGAGTGATATTTATTGTCATCCTTCTCTTCCTGTAGGACCTTTACTCTGTTCCCCGAACCATTCTACCTCATGGTGCCTCTTTCCATGGACATCTTTTAACACTTAATGTTACCTACGAGTCTACCAAAGATACCTTCACCATAGAGGTAGGTGTGCACAGGCTGCCTGTGTCATGAGGTGATCATGTAGCTACTCTTGGGTTTTTTGATGCCTGGACTGAACAGAGTAAGCTGGTTTTAAGAACTGAGCTTGAAAACTCAGTCTGAAAAAGTTAGAAGTGTAAGGCTTCTGTAATGGAAGTGCCTGTAGGCTAAATGTATTTTAATCATTATTCTAGGGTGGGAGAAAGATTGTTTGCTTACTCTCATTGATGGAGCATTTCTACTGCTGTCCTACCCTGTCAGTCTCTTTTGTGGCCAATACTTTTAGCACCTTATGCAGTGAAGCAGGAAGATGTTAATGGAAGACTTTTTGGTTTTGTTTTTGGTTTTGTTTTCTTTTCTTTTTTTTCTTTTGGAATGTACTGCTTGGGTAGACTTAATGAACCAGTGTCATTTAATTTTACAGGCTCATAGCAATGAAACCGTAGGGAGCGTCAGGTGGAAGATAGCAAAGATGTTGAATTCGCCTGTGGATAATATACAGATATTTGCCAATGACAGCCTGGTATGTTAACTGCGGGGAGTTCTCATTCTTTATGAAACTGAGTCTGTTTTCCAGAACTAAATGATAAATATTTTCTTGTAGCTAACTGTAAACAAAGATCAGAAACTACTCCACCAACTGGGCTTCTCTGATGAACAAGTCCTTACAGTAAAAACATCAGGAAGTGGCACTCCATCAGGGAGCTCTGCAGATTCATCAACCAGTTCCAGCAACAGCAGCAGCGTATTTAGTTCATCCTATGCAATGGAACAGGTATAGCATAATAGCCTGAAACCTTCCCTCACATCTTTCCTGGAGGGGTTGTAGCTGGGGGAGACACAGCTGGGGTGGAAGAGATACGGTAAGATGAGACAGAAGCTGTTCACATCAGCTTGAGTAGCCAGTCTTCAGTAGTCTGATTTTGCTTTCAGGTGCTATTGAAACAAAGCATTTAAATACACAATTTCCATTTCATGCAGATTGGACTTTATAATCTGTATTCCATCGCCTATTGTACTCTGCTTGGTGTTTGTTAATCTCTGGTGTTTCTAAAGCAAACAAGACCCATATAATTTTAGTTTGAGGTTGTTTATTTGTTGAAGAGAGAGATTTCAGATTTCCACTCTTGATAAAGCTGAAGTACAAAAATAAACTAGGAAGCTTTAACTAGCATGCTCACACCACCCCTGGTCTGCTTTGTGTGTCAACCCTAACAGCTGATTTCAAAAATTGATTCTTAAAAGGGAGGTGGGGTAATGTAAAAATTCAAATGTTTTCTTGGCTTAGAAAATGTATATACATTAATATATATTGTGAGATTTCTATGAGCCAGGCAGTTTTCAGTAATTTAGTGAAGGGAACGCTCTTAATTTACTTAGAACAGAGAGGGGAGAAAAAGACCTTTTGTATTTCTGCTTAATTCTCAGGAGAAATCCCTCCCTGGAGTAGTCATGGCTCTCGTGTGTAACGTGTTTGATATGCTTTACCAGCTTGCCAATCTAGAGGAGCCAAGGTAAGGAGAATAAATGATTATTAAGTATTGAAGAAATGCTCACACTGCAAAGTTTGAATAGCTACTTATTTCACAGAGTGTAGGCATCCACCAGGCCACCGTTTGGCCAAGCCCTATTTTGCGCAAGTAACTTCTGGTAACTTTTCAGGATAACACTGCGAGTGAGGAAACTTCTGCTCTTGATTCCCACCGACCCAGCTATTCAGGAGGCTCTTGATCAACTTGATTCCCTGGGAAGGAAGGTATGGATTAAATAGTAACACACTATGGTGATCAACAAAAAAGATTTACTACCAGATTTCTTAAATTCCCTGTCAGATTATAATCTGTGAAATGTTTGAAACTACTCATGTTAATGATTATTGACTTATTTCCGAGCATCTGGAGGCAAGAGGGTTGTTACAGGGATTATAGGAAAGGTATTGACAATTCCAACAAAATGTGCTAGACTCAAAATACTACTTTTGTGGGTTTTTTTCCCCCTAGAAAACACTGCTATCAGAATCAAGTTCGCAGTCTTCAAAATCACCTTCCTTGTCTTCAAAACACCAACATCAGCCCAGTGCTAGTTCAATACTAGAAAGTCTTTTCAGATCTTTTGCTCCAGGCATGTCCACCTTCAGAGTACTCTACAATTTAGAGGTAAGAACAAATGTGCTTTTTTTCTACTTAGGTTTTGGAGCGCTAAAGTTTAAGTCATTTTCCTTGGGCAGATGTCCACATCAGGTCGTTATGCAAAATAGAGGCTAAGGAGGAATATTTTTGAGAAAAATTCATCTCTGAAGCATTTTCAGTATCCAGATGTGCAGGGCTTTTGCCCAGAAGCTTCTGGCCTGTTTTCACTGTGCATGGAAAGCTAGTGGAACACAAAATTTTTTTACACCTAAGTATTCTCCCGTGTAAGGTTATTTTTTTGGCCAAAACACTGGATTGGACCCTGTAGAAAGGTTCTTTCAAGTGTTCAGTGTATGGATTTTAAAGAGTATGAGAGAGGTCAGCTGGTGCTGTTGTTAGGACACTAATCCGCACATGCTGGGAAGCTGGACAGTTTCTAGTTCTACTTGCAGGTCCCTCTGTTCATAAGGACTCCCTACAAATATGGTTTGAACAGCTCTAAGTTTGAGGACAACAGCTTCAAAAACAGTGGACAAAGTTACTCTCTTTAATTCCCATTGCACGCCAAGGTTACTGTAGGAATTTTCTTGTAGTTGTTTTCCTTTGAGTTTCCGCAGTCTAATGTTAGCTCTATCTTCCTGCACTGTCATCACGCTGCAGCATTAGGATCCCCCTGTTTCTGTACAGCTGCAATGAGAGATATTTGATGATGTATTTGAAATATGCTGACAAGTTCTACAACGGAAAGCCAATGGTTTCACACGTCACAGCGAGGGTATCTTGTTGAACTGGCAGGTTGTATGGTGAGACAGTTCTCTGCTGCTTCTATGCCAGAGAAAATAGTAAAAGCAAATAATAAATTACTACTTTTTTTTTTCTGGCAAGAGATGAGAAATAGTAAATTGGATTAGATGTATAGATAATATGAGTAGACTCGTTCCTTAAGTCCAGTCAAGCCGATAGGAAGATGATTTCTATCAGGAAAAGGATGATGTGCTGGTTTATCCCCTCAGCTGATGATCTGTTGAAAATATGGGAACCAGTCTGAACTTCTTTCGAAAAAACGAGCACAGGGAATTTACAGAGCATATGAAAGAAATGAACATTAAATGCTGCAGATGTTCAGAGTTATATGCAGTGTTACGATGGAATTTCATGCCTGGATCTCTGCAAACCACTCTTCTGACCTGTGAACCTGGAAAAGATGTATTTTCTTTTCCCACATGCAGCATTGTTGGCTGTACGTGCCAAAGAGACTTCAAGAAAGTAAATAACATCTGGGGGTTTTCTGAGGTTTTGGGAGGAACTGGGTTTGTTTTGTTTGTTTTGGTGTTGGTTTGTTTTTACTTTATGTAAAAGGAAGTGAAATTGATTATAAATGTGCATGAGATCTGACACACAGAGACCGCAGACTTCCTTACAGCGATGTTTGAGTGTAACTGCATTCTATGAAATATGGCGCTGACTAAAACAGGAGGGGTGATACAGTGGTGATGTTCTTAGGGCCCCTAGAATTACCTGGACCATCTTCTATTAAAAAAAAAAAACCAAAACAAATAAGCAAACAACCCCCCCCCCCCCCCCCCCAACCCCAAAGCGAGAATGCTTTTGCGGGGGAGAAAGACAAAAGAAAAAGACACGCGTGGGTGTGGTTGGTTGTTGGGACACAAAATAAAAAGAAGTA
>JANIJG010005656.1:40156-101760 GCA_024611175.1 Megaceryle torquata
TACAGTGGTGGGTTTCTTAGGGCCCCTAAAATTACCTGGACCATCTTTTATTAAAAAAAAAAAAAAAAAAAACAAAAAAGCAAACACCCCCCCCCCCCCCCAACCCAGCAGTATGGTTATGTTTCAGGAGGCATGAATCAATAAGTAAGCATTCTGTAGGGTGTTTTATGGGATACTGTCAACTGAAAACTGAAGATATATCATGTGCTAGAGTATGTACTTTATCCTTTCTCTTAACAAGTAAACTGCAATGAGGAAAAAAAAAATGCCCTTTGATACAGAATAAATATCTGTAATAGCCACAGTTGTCCTGAATGGTTTTGTTGCTAATTCTCATTACTGACTACAGCTTCTCATGAGTGTATTTTTAATTGCTTCATTTGCAGTGGATTTTTTTCTGTTATACTTTTAACCTTCAGCAGATAAAGAATGCTAAGAGGGGGGGGTGGTGGCACGTACGCTTATTTATTAATTTATTTTAGGTACTGAGCTCCAAGTTGATGCCAACTGCAGATGATGAAATGGCAAGAAACTGTGCCAAGTCTTTCTGTGAAAACTTCCTCAGAGCAGGAGGCTTGAGGTTAGATTTCAAAATCTTGACTCAGTTTATAACACTTCATTTAGTTAGCAGTTCTGCGTGGTATCTGATTACACTCTGCAGCCACTGGAACACCTGTCACCTTCTTTATTAAAAAAAAAAAAAACCCAAACAAACATCTGAAGCTGTTGTTTTCATCATCCAGTGCCTGATAAGCTACTGTAGCTACCACAGTAATGTAACAGAGCACATGTTGTTAAATCCCAAAATGAAGTTAGGTGCAGATTAGCTTGTGAAGTGTGGCTTTTATTAAGAGAGTTGATACTTGGACAGTTACCATTTCAGTGTTTTGGTTCAAATTAGTAAGTGTTTACATTAGACTGCCTCACATAGATACTAGTGGACATCTTAAGCACTCAAAGCTTAGATCATGCAGTGAGAATCAATTTAAATTTTACAGTCTCCAAAATTGACACCCTTCAGGTAAGACTTGAGGCACAGTGTGAGTGGTTTGGAAGACCCAGCAGTACTGCTTGTGCTTGTGCCAGATTCACAAGTACTTTTAATAATTCTTTATACACCCCCCTGCACCGCAGATCCTGAAGCATTTTGCAGCAGGAACAGAAAGCTTTGATCTGTAGATGTAGGGTGGGAAAATGGGGATGTTAATCTTCAAAGTCACCATTCAGCAGTTTTAACTGGCACTTGGCTGACTGAACAGGAGGTCGGAAGGGTAGAGAGAAATTAATTGCAGCTCTCTCTTAATGTAAAACATTTTCAAACAGAGTGTGTCTTATTGATTTGTTTTTAAGTTTGGTGGTGAATGTGATGCAGAGAGATTCCATCCCATCAGAAGTAGACTATGAAACAAGACAGGGAGTCTATTCCATCTGTCTGCAACTTGCAAGGTATGTAATTGCCTTTGATTAGAGAAAGTGTTGCTTGCTCGGCTTTTAGACTGAGGCTTGTCATATTTAAGATTAATTGGTACTTTGAGCTCTGTTTCATTCACTTGCTGTAAACATTCAAAAATAAGCCTGACGTTTTTGCTCTGTGAATGTAGGTTCTTGCTTGTTGGCCAGACAATGCCTACCTTACTGGACGAGGATTTCATTAAAGATGGGGTGGAAGCATTGTCCTCACGCCCCTTCCGTAATGTCAGCCGACAAGCGAGTAGGCAGATGTCCATTTGTGGAACACCTGAGAAGTCATCCTACCGACAGCTCTCTGTGTCTGATAGATCCTCCATTAGGGTAGAAGAAATCATACCAGCAGCAAGAGTTGCCATACAAGTAAGGAAGTGTTTGATTTATGGTGATGTAGCAGTGTCATCTCCAGTGACAGCTTTATAACTCCTGGATTTTTAATCAAAAGTCTTACCTTTTATACAGGTTCTTGCCCAGGCTCCATTTTAAAAGCTTCTGAAAATTCTGATGATCAGTCTCTCTTCCTGATCTTGATCTGAGTTTTAGTGTAGTCTCAGAAATTATTTTGGCAATACAAAGAGAAGCAGTACCCCAAAAGTGCTTACCAGAAACAGATCCAAACAGAAATTTTACTTGTGATTTATCATCAGTCATGCTTAACTATTAAAGATCTTATCTTGTTAATTTTCTTTGAATAGAAAGGAGAAGGTTCCTTGAATTAGAAATTTTGGTCAATTTTTTTTTCAGATAAATTTCATTAAAAATTACATTTTCTTGTTGGTACCCTGGGGAAAAGGAAAATTTTTTTTTCAGTACTTTAAGAAAATGCTAATGTCCCCTTTACAGTTGTGTCGGTGTTTGTAATCTGAGACTAGCTATTTACTAAAACAATTTGATGTGACAAGAACTCAAAGTTGAGCCCAGTTGAAAGAAACTTCATAGCTGATGTAACGAGCGTGCTATGTTAGGTTCTTGGGCAGTGCTTCCCAAATGGAGATGTGATTGGAATCAGCATGCCTAACTCCAGATAGATGGTGAAAATGTTATCTGCCCTCATGGAGAATTTAAAACCAAACTACTTCCTATTAAGGGAATGATACTAATCTCTTCTTGGGAACAGAAAGACTTCTGTATCCTTGAGCTTGCTTAGAGAAGAGAGAGAAAACAAATCCAATGTCACTGTGATGTGATCCAGAAAATACATTCCTCTAATCCCTGTGACTAACAAAGGCTGTTGAATATCACAGAAGTAACTGCTATTTCTTGTTCCTTCAGACTATGGAGGTGAATGATTTCACTTCCACAGTAGCTTGCTTCATGCGACTCTCTTGGGCTGCTGCTGCAGGACGGCTGGACCTCGTGGGAAGTAGTCAGCCAATAAAAGAGAGCAACACTTTGTTTCCTGCTGGGATTCGAAACAGACTTAGCAGCTCAGGTAGGCTAAGTGTGTCTCTAAAGCAATCTGAAGAAAGTGGTTTATTCTTAATTAAATACTTTTGAAGCTTGAATTCGAATTCATTGCAGTTGGACTTGATGATCCTTTTGGGTCCCTTTCAACTTCAGGATATGATTGAATTGCAGAAATTGGAGCAAAATGCTGTACATTCATGTACCATTTGAAAGAGTGGGGTTTTTTTCATTGCAGAGAGCTGACCAGAAGCTGACCAGATCTGAAAAATGTAATGAATTACAGCACTTGTTTATTTCTTAATGCAGGAAGTAACTGCAGTTCGGGAAGTGAAGGAGAGCCAACTGCGCTGCACGCTGGTATCTGTGTGCGACAGCAGTCTGTGTCCACCAAAGATGCTCTGATAGCTGGAGAAGCCTTGTCTCTCTTGGTAACCTGCCTTCAGCTACGCAGTCAGCAGCTAGGTATGAAATAAAATTGGATTGCTAGCTATTTGGAATATAAGTAGGGTGGAAGAAGGCTTTAGGAGTCAGACAAGTACACAAAAAAAAAAAAATCATGAGAAACTCACAGCTCTGTAAGCTGAAACAGCCTGAGTTAAAAACACATTTCATTTTAAACTACAGGGCTGCTTTTCCTCAAGACTGAAGGACAGGTGGCATGTAGTGCTGTGCCTTAGTGAACTGTTTTGGGAAAGCTGACTTACTGCCAATATATAAATATTTGCGCTCGCTTTGAAGTATGTAATTCTCTAAGTGCCGTTGTTTGCATAGCTGGTGTTTAGCACTTGAACCTTTGCGTACAGGAGGTGTAATCACTGCTGCTGGTAGGAGGCAAAGGAAGGTGCTGTTATAATGTGGTGTCAGCCTCTGGGGAGGGAAAGAGATGGGGAAATATGCAAATAGCCATTACTGCTTTTCAGTGGTTATGGAGGGATGTTCTTTAGGTTCTGTCGTATTTTAATGCAAGACTGTAACTGACTTAAATTAAATTACTATTATAAAAAAGCCTGGTACTCTTCTGTTCTAGGATCTTTTTACAACTTGCCGTGTGTTGCTGATTTCATCATTGACATACTGCTTGGATCACCAAGTGCTGAGGTGAGGGTCTTTCTCTGAAAGCTTCTTAAATGCTGTACTTGTGAAATGTGTGCAGTTCACAAGGTCTGAAGATAAAATTGCTCATTACAGATATTCCCACTTTTTTTTTATATATTGGAATGAATAACATTTGTATAATTGTTAGCAATACCAGTGTCTAGTGATGTGTAGATAGAAAATGCTGAAGTATTACATTCTTTAGGCTTGTTTAATCCCTGAGGCACACGGGACTGCTGTGGCTAGTCTAAAGAAAATACTCTCATTTTGACAAGACAAATTCTGTAAAACTATTACTTTAGGGAATGCTCAATATAACTTTTGTCTCAGGAGACTTCACTAAGGTTTAATGGACTCTACTGAACTTCTGAAAAAATCTTCCTAATATTAGAACCTTCCTAAAATTCATTCTTTCTGATTCAAGATTATTGTGGATATTCTGAAACCTAGAGATTTTCAAGTCACGCTTACTTCATTCCATTGCATCTCATATATTTTGCATGAAATCAGAGCACCTTTTTTGCCTTATCTGAAATTATAATCAGTGTTTAATAAAGCATAAGAGCTTTTAGCTCAGGGATGAAAGTGGGTTCCTAAATCCATATAAATAGAGAAACCCTGACTGGCAGGTGCAGAGCACATAGTCTGATTTACACAAGCTTTTCACCATCTGTTTATTTCTGTTAGGTTTCTACAAACCAGAAGTGGGATATGGGTTTGGTTTTATTTGCTTGGGTTTTGGGCTTTTTTTTCTTCCTCTATCCTTAGTTTGGTGTGTTTTTGTTTGGGTTTTGTTGTTTGGTTTTGGTTTGTTGGCTTCTGGGGTTTTTGTTTTTCAACTTTTGAGCCAACTGCTAGTGTTTGACTTTCAGATTCGTCGTGTTGCCTGTGACCAGTTGTACACCCTTAGTCAGACAGACACATCCGCTCACCCAGATGTACAAAAGCCAAACCAGTTTCTCCTGAGTGTTGTTCTTGGTGCACAGCTGCCTCTTTGGTCACCAACCAGCATCATGAGAGGAATCAATCAGAGGTAAGTCAGATGTGTGTTTATTGAGGAAGCAAATCTCCCATTTTTAAATTAGTGCTGCGGAAGCTCTGAGGCACAAGGGATTAGGACTTCACAAGTCTGTTGAAAATAGACATCCTTGTCACATGGCAGATAGTTTTGAAAGCATGTAATTTGAAGGGAAATAAAGCTGAATTCTCAAGGTATAGCTCTTTCTCTGTGAACTTCTATAGCTCAGCATATTTGACTTCCTCTTCGAGAGGTGGTAATTGCTAAACAGGCCTGCTCTTTCTAGGATGTGGTCATGGCAGTTAGAACCTGACTGGAATCTTGCATGAGGCATAGAAGCAATGGGATGTATAACAGTACCACTGATAGTATTTGGTGGTGTTACATAGATCCACAGTGGAAACCAACTCTAAAGGCTCCAGGCTTTTCAGTGATGTCTGAGTCACCCATGACTCCACCCGAGTTCTTGTTGCTTGTGTTACCATTACATCTATAAAGACTGAAGGTGTCAGTCCTGTTACCTTGTTGGCCAAATGCTGTTGAATTTAACAGTGACTTCAAACACCAATTTCTAGAAGAGTCTGAATAGAGGAGTAACTGAGAACTTAAAACATGTTATTAGTTAAACATCAGATGATAAAATTGTTAGATCTGAAGGAAGAAAGCAAGATGAAAAGTTACTCATAACATTCATCAGAAGTAGCTGCTGGGAAGGAATTCATTGTAAAGCTGCAGCATGTGCATGCTGAAGTGTACCTAGTTAGCTGTGCTATTTTGGATCAGATGGAGAGAATACACAGGCCTTAAAGGCACTGCTTAGAAAAAAAGTTTCTGACTTTTAATTAAGTTTTTGTTTTATCTGTATCTGTTTCAGACTCTTGTCCCAGTGTACAGAATATTTTGACTTGAGATGTCAGTTACTAGATGACCTCACATGTAAGTATGTACAGGCACACGTGTCATTCTGATTGCAGCTTCCTTCCGTAGATGAGATGAAGAATTGTCTTCATTGGAGGGGTTATTACACCCTAAATTGAATGTGACCTGCCAGTGTGCTGGCTCCCCAGTGTTAATGCCTGCCATGGGCTGTTCTTGGCCTTCAGTAACAGCAAGGCAGCTCACTTTGGAAAGTGAGCTGAGTTCCTTCATGGAAGGTATACTTTGCACATGTTGTGGGGGAAGCTAGACCATTTGAAATTCTTTGTTATATTTTTATATACTATATTATTTATATTGTACACTTTTGAGCTGTTAATTTTTCTGGATGTTCTTTTTCTCTTGCAGCATCAGAAATGGAACAGCTAAAGATAAGCCCAGCTGCCATGTTAGAAGATGAGATCACCTGGCTGGACAATTTTGACCCCAACCGCACAGCCGAGTGTGAGACCAGTGAAGCTGATAACATCCTGTTAGCAGGCCACTTGAGGCTCATCAAAACTCTCCTATCACTTTGTGGGGCAGAGAAGGAGATGGTTGGTAAGTATTCCTTTTTGCTCTATAATAATGAGACTCGTGTGAATTCTGCAGAGCACTAACAGATGACTTGATCAGTGGACAGTACATGTGAAGACTCATCTATACTAGTGATTAGAGAGCTATAAGGAGTAATTTTGGCAGTACCATTGTTGTACTTTTGACATTTGATAAAATATTTGGATATTTTTTCTGCTGACATGGTGGTATTAAGTGGTTTTCCTGTTATCGAACACCTTTTGACTTTTGCAGTGATAATGTAAGTATTTAACAGTAGATGTGGGTTACTGTGTTACAGGTTCATCTTTGATTAAGCCATTGTTGGATGATTTCCTCTTCCGAGCATCCCGGATTATTCTGAACAGCCATTCTCCAGCAGGCAGTGCTGCAATCAGTCAGCAAGACTTTCATCCAAAGTAAAAAATTGGGGGTTTTTGTTCACGTTGGGTTTTGTCCTAAATCTCATCGGTGCAAATGTCACACTGGGGCTACAGATACTAGGATTTAATACCAGTGTTGGAGCATTTCTCCAGTTATCTATGTTTCCTACAGAAGTGTCTATATAGCATTTTTAAGTTTGTGTGTGACCCAAAATCTTTGCTTTTCTGTATTTCCAATATCTGTACTTGGTTTGTTAGATTGAGGAACTGCAAGCACAGCAGAGTGCTGATTTCATGAGTCCAAAGTGTACTCCTTTAGCTTATCATCACTTGGGAAGTTGGCTAAACTGGAGCATGAGCAGGAAATTAACTTTCCAAGTCTCATGTAAATGAGAATCTCAAAAGTTCCACTGTTTTCTTTTTCCTTTCAAAAAAAACAGCATTTGTAAAAAGGCTAATGCTGAGCAAACCTCCTTACACATGAGATGTCTGATGATAGCCCAGAATATATCAAATGGGGAAAATGGAGTGGGCTTTCTCTTTCCTGTCACTCCCACATTCTGTTGTTGCCACACAGTATCTGCAGGGGTTGGTAAATTAGCTCATGTGCAGTTTTGTGCTGCAGCAGCTGGATTGCTGACCCACTGACTAGTGGATGTTCGAGGTGGATCAGACAGAGTGGAGCATTTAGCAACCTCTGAACTAAATAGCACTTGCTTCTCCTTAGTGTTTGGCTTCATTGAAGTTCATCTCAAGCATTCTCTGCTCTTTGCTTCAAGTAAATAAAGCCTTTTCTTTGGCCTTTGGAAGAAAGGGCTAGTGTGTTTGAGCCACTGCAAAGAGCTAAGTAGAGGTATTTTGTACCGGTCTAGTGCAGCTTAGGTCTAAGGTCATCTCTTGTAGTAAGTAAGTTATTTGGTCTAGCTCTTTTCAAAACTTGTCTCCCTGTAAATAAGTCATTATCCTTCCATCAGTGTTAGTGGCAGAGGCTGTCTGTCCTTGGACATATAACCAATTCTATGCCTTCTTTTTAGGGCACCTGCTTTTCCTTGCTACTCAATGTTCATAAGTGGCCCCATGTCAGTAAGGGAGGCTTATTTAAAGGAGTGTTCCTGGTGCTGCTCTTCTGATTTGATTCTTCTCTGTTCCCCTTCCTCAAGAAAGAAAAAAAGTAGCACTGCACTCTGTCAGGAGTGTTTTGTCATTTAAAGTGTTCCCTTTGAGCATTAATTGTCACTTGTTCTGAGTAATATAGCTCTCTGGAATTAGAAATAATTGAGTCATCTACAAAATAGATCTTATATGTGGCTTTCTTTTCAGGTGCAGCACAGCAGATAGCAGATTAGCAGCTTATGAAGTGTTAGTAATGCTGGCTGATAGCTCACCTTCCAACCTCCAGCTTATTACAAAAGAGCTGCTTTCTATGCATCACCAGTGTGACCCTGCGCTTACCAAGGAGTTTGATGTAAGCAAAAAGCCTTTTTGATTTGTATTAGCGTGGATTGGAGTACTGTGTATGAGCTACATAACTGCTTTGTTCATGAAACTTCCAGGGGGTTCCCCAATTAAAATGACAAAAAGCAGATAAGAGTAGATGCAGACCTGTTTGATCTTCTTCAGAAGCAAATACTCTAGTGAGTCTCTGTCAGTTATTACCTGGATAAGAAAGAAGTATTTCCTAAATATCACCAATTTTATTTAGATACATTTTTATGCCATTTTTAACGGTTCCATACAAAGCATTAAATATCTAAATGACCAAATACATCACTTTCAGAGCTTATGTTCCTCGTTTTCCATTAAATTGCTCTTAACAGCTCATACAAAGGTGATTATAAAAGCTATAGTATGTTGTTGGGAGTCTTAAGCTTTTTATAACTTACTGGGACTTTTATAACTTACTGGGACAAAAAAATGTCATTCTAGTATCTTCCACCAGTGGATAGTCGCTCCATTTCAGGATTTGTGGGACTGAAGAATGGTGGTGCTACTTGTTACATGAATGCCGTCTTCCAGCAGCTATATATGCAGCCTGGTCTCCCAGAGGTAATTGTGTCCAGTAAAGACCTCTTTTTGGAGTTACTGTCACCTGAACTGCAAGTTCATTTCAGCACCATTTGTAAATTAAAAAAAATAAAAATAAAAAATCAAAACTGTGTGTGCATAAATATATAGACACAATAAATAGATCCTTTATAAGTTGTTGTGCTCTGTGTCATGATAACTTACAGTAATAATTTTGCCAAGAACTAATTTAATAAGGTTATTTGTCTCCTTTCAGGCCTTGCTTTCTATTGATGATGATACAGAGAATCCAGATGATAATGTGTTCTATCAAGTTCAGTCTCTTTTTGGTCATTTGATGGAAAGCAAGCTACAGTATTATGTACCTGAGAACTTCTGGAAGGTATTAACATCTTTCTGTTTAGAATATATAGCTTTCCTACTTAACAAGTACTCATTTACTCAGCCTTTTCTCATTGCTGAGTTTCTAGAGATAAAGTAAGGTCTACTTGAAAAAGTCAAAGCATGTAAAAATAACAGATTTCATTTGGATATCACTGAAAAAAAGGTGATTTTTATGCAGAACCATGACTGGTTTTTATATATTTATACTTTATATAGATTTTCAAAATGTGGAATAAGGAACTTTATGTCAGAGAGCAACAGGATGCTTATGAGTTCTTCACCAGTCTTATAGATCAAATGGATGAGTACCTCAAGGTAAAAACCTCAGAGATTTCTTTCCTTGCATATATGCATCTCCTTGTTACCTTTGCTCTCTTTCTCCTTTGTTATTCAGAAAAGAAGGCAGAGAGCCATTTGGCTTATTTTATAATCTACATAATACTCAGAAGCTTAAAATTCTTATTGCTTTCTTGGTCTTTCACTCTGTAATATATCCAGCTGATGTCTAACTTTATATCTTCAACAGAAAATTGGAAGAGACCAAATATTTAAGAATACTTTTCAAGGAATCTTCTCTGATCAGAAGATCTGCAAAGATTGTCCTCACAGGTAATGTTAACTTTAGTGCAGCAGTTCCCAAAGTTATGTGCTCCCATAACTATTAAAATACATCAGTCAAAATAGCACAAGGAGGTAGAGACATAAGGCTTTGTGATCATCGCAGCTGTTGGTAGCTATGGGACAAATGCAGTATTCTTTCCTAAACATATGTCTCCTTAATGCAAGTTGGTGGATAGGTTCTACTCTGTTACAGTACCTTGACTGTTTTGCTTCTTGAATTCAGGTATGAGCGTGAGGAAGCCTTCATGGCTCTCAACCTAGGTGTGACTTCATGTCAAAGTCTGGAAATATCATTGGATCAGTTTGTTAGAGGAGAAGTTCTGGAAGGAAGCAACGCGTACTACTGTGAAAAGTGCAAAGAAAAGGTATCAGTTATTAATGGATGTGAAAATAGCAGCTGTAGCTTGGTGTTTTCTGAAGCATTGCAAGGTCAGAGAAGCCATGCTTAAATACTGCTTATCCTTTCTACATTGAAAACGGCATCAGAAGGTTAAAGCCATAAATCCACACAGACATTCTTCATTCTCTGTAACTTGTAGACTGACCATTTAGAGGGATGGCAGCGTGCTAAAATGTTCTGTAACATACCAGCCCACTGCACAAGCTCTAATACCTGTAGTAATATCCTATGTGTACATAACACAGTCATCCTGTGGTCATCCTGCCTCCCGTGGATCGCACATCAGTTCTCAAGGGCTGGAATTGTGCATCTCTGAAATACTACAGGATGTCTGAGGTATATAGATAGAGGTGATTTCTTTTTTTTCTTTTTAAGAGAACTACAGTGAAGCGCACGTGCATTAAAGTCTTACCTAGTCTGTTGGTGATTCACCTGATGAGATTTGGCTTTGACTGGGAGAGCGGGCGTTCAATTAAATATGATGAACAAATAAGGGTAAGAAAACTTTCCTGTATGGCACATCTCCTGCCCCTGCCGCTTTGTAGAGCAGACTCAATCTTGCTACTCATTCTTCCTTTTCCCCACATTTTTATACAGGGATTTTGAGTACGTAACATGATCATGTTATAAAAAATTAAGTATTTTTCTTCAGAGCTTTCCTTGTCAGGAGCATTCTTGGGGTCCCTTTCAGAAAGCAAGTCTCCATAAAGACATTTTATTTAACTTCTGCATCATAAGGATTAAAAGTTGAAGTACCATGTTTTTATTTGGTGTCCCTACTGTGGGAATTATTAATACAATTGTCATAAAATTACACTAAGCATGTACACAATATAATCTTTCAGTTAATCTGAATATATCCTCAGTTTCCCTGGATGCTGAACATGGAACCTTACACCGTGTCAGGGATGGCTCGCCAGGACTCATCCTCTGAAGTGGGGGACAACGGCAGAAATGCAGATCAAGGAGGTGGAGGCTCCCCAAGGAAGAAAGTTGCCCCTACAGAAAACTATGAACTCGTTGGTGTGATTGTTCACAGTGGCCAGGCACATGCAGGGCACTACTACTCCTTCATAAAGGACAGGAGGTAATGGCCAGGAAGGTTGGTGTGGGAGTGTTCAAGAGCATTCTAAGAACTACCTCTTTTGGGGATGTAGAGAGCACCAATTCGGCGCTCTATTGGAAGCACTGGTTCCTTTCTTAACACCCAACATTGTGAGTGGTAAGACAATAACACAGTAATATGGAGCACCATATGATAAAAGCCTTGGCAACCCTTACGAGCCTTGTGTTGCAATTTAAGGACTTCCTGGGACATTTAGGTTTGGGTGATGTGCTTCATGTTTTTAATCAAGCTTATTTTTTTAAATGTCACTTTGACATTGAGCTAAGCTTTCTATTTACTGCCAAAATCAATGCATGTTCAGTGCTGTCATCTCTAGGGTATTCAGGGTTGGTTGGTTTTTTACTATACAATTGACTAACTTTGTTTCTGTTGTTTCTCTTCTGATTACAGGGGATGTGGAAAAGGAAAGTGGTATAAATTTAATGACACTGTTGTTGAAGAATTTGATTTAACTGATGAAACCTTGGAATACGAATGCTTTGGTGGCGAGTACAGACCTAAAGTCTATGATCAGTGTAAGCAGAAGTGCAGATTGATTTACTTTAACTGGCTCTCAGTAGAGGCAGAGCACAGTCCTGTATCTGCTTTATGTTACTTGGGCTAATAATCCTTCTGAAGCATTTTTTTCCTGAAGTCTTCTGTTTACTGAAAGACAACAGCTTGTATACAGCCTAATATTAATTTAATCGTATTCATGTTGTTCAGCACTTTATAGACTGTATAGAGGAGATTCACAAGGCAAATAGCACATTGATAAACTAGTTTAAAAAGCCAAAACAAAACAAAAACAAAAAACCAAAAACAAAACCACAAAACAGGCCTTACTTTGTAGAAAATGTGGCGTTCTATAGTTAAACTTTTCAATGCTTTAAGGAATTCATTCCAAATACCAATATTGACTTGCTTCATAATTCTGATAATTATCTTTTTAAAATAATCTGCTTTTTGCAAAAATATTTTAGAATTTAGGTTTTCATTAGTTGCTAGCCTAGACTGATGATTTGATATGACAAGTGACTTTATACCACCACAGTGTATTTTACTTGCATGCCCAGTTTCACTTCCCTGCAGGAATAAAAAAGGCACTAAACCTTCACAGGCCTTCATCAAATGCCTTTTCTCCCATCAGCCAACCCTTACCCTGATGTGCGTCGGCGCTACTGGAATGCCTACATGCTGTTTTACCAGAGAGTCTCTGATCAGAACTCTCCGGTCTTACCAAAGAAAAGTCGAGTGAGCGTTGTGCGTCAGGAAGCAGAGGACCTTTCATTGTAAGTTCCTCTTGTGCCTGTAGAGTTTTTATTTTGATATCCAGAACCAGGAAATGATTTAATTGCTGTTTGACAAAGGAGCATATTGACCTTTCTGCTGTTTTGCTTTGTTTTTTAATGAATAGTCTTTTATTACTTTTGTAATTTCCTCTTCCATACTTGAACTTCTTACTTCAACAGCAACAGTACTATTGCAGTAAAAAGTTCAAGCTGACTGACAGCCTCAGGAAGAATTTAGACTCTCATCTAAATTTGCCTTAAGATTAATCTGGCTGTACTTGTGTGAGATTTCATCGTTCAACTTGAGCTTGTCTATATTTCAGATCTGCTCCATCTTCACCAGAAATTTCTCCCCAGTCATCTCCTCGACCCCACAGGCCCAACAGTGACCGCCTCTCCATCTTGACCAAGCTGGTTCGAAAAGGAGAAAAAAAGGGACTTTTTGTAGAAAAAATGCCTGTGCGGATATATCAGGTAAAGCACTCGGTGGCAACTAAATCCCACTCCCATGAAATTTAAGCACATAGAGAAACACAGTAACTTTGAAGGTGGCCTTGAAGTAATTCCCTTCTTGAAAGCAAAGCTGGAAAATAATTCTGGATTCTGCCATAAAGTTAAGAAGCTGTTCAGTGGTACATTATCGTAGGTTTTGCTGTCCCTTCTCACACAATTGACCTGTCGTTGTTTGCTTCGAAGAAACTGCAGGCAAATTAATCAGAAATGAGATACAGTCAGTGTGCAGGCAGGGAGAGATAAGAGCAGAGAAGATGCTTCATCTGAAGTACACTTGAGGAGTAATGGAGATGATGGCAAATTACAGTCATCCTCAAGTTCTTGAGTTCACAAGAATGTAGAAAGGGGAGAAGAGGAACCAAAACCCACTTCAATTCTGTTTGTGTCTGTTAGCTTATGAAAATACTGAGTATGATCTCAAAGGGGAAAACACAGATGTTGAAGGCAACTTTACTATCAGAACTGAAACTGGAGGTGTGATGGCATTGGCAGAGCAGCAAGAGGATAGAACCCGAGTATCAGTTAACTGTCATAAGAAGATGATCTCAGTCTGCAGGCTTGCAGCTCTGGTCTGTGCAGGAGAGAGTACAATCTTGCAGATATTTGGCCTTCTGAACACACACCCTTCTGCTGATCTGCACATGTGCAAGAGAGCCCACGTCACATTCACAGTCAGAATAAACTGTGCAGGCTGTGTGTGCCCTCCACGGGGGTTGTATCAGGGCTCTAATTGTCATTTCATGTATTATTCCAGTAAACAGAACTTGGCTCAAATTTATTGAAGAGTTTTCAGCAAAATCTCATTTGAAAAAATGCTGCAGCTTGTAATTATACCACGGTGCCTTACTATGTCTGTGCAGACTTGCTAAGCAAGCCTTTCAGGTTTGAGGGATGTTTTCTTGCCTTTTTTATTAAAAGTGAGCAAAAAATAGAACTTGACAGCAACATCTTTCCTTTTTTTTTTTCCCTCAATGGCCAAATAATTAAGTTCCTCATCTGTTGTTGTCTGTTTTGTAATATCCTTGGAAGAGAATCACTGGTTTTCTACAAATCTTTTAAGTTGTCTCTATGTATTTTCCTCTCTGCTGAAGTAGTGATTTACAGATGAACAAAATAGGCCTGACACTGTTTTTTGAACACTATACGTTTATATAAAAGATGCAATTTGAGTTAAAATGTTGTCAAAGTACATTTCTCTAATATTAATTTTGGCCTTCTTGTATGCTTACAGATGGTGAGAGATGAAAACTTGAAATTTATGAAGAACAGAGATGTATACAGTAGTGACTACTTCAGTTTTGTTCTGTCATTAGCTTCACTGAACGCTGTAAGTAACTAGACTTCAGAGTTTTCAGAGTCTGTTGTGTAGAAAGGGCCAACAGCAGGAAAATTGGAAGGGAAGTGTTGACATTATTTTGCTTCTCCTGTTGAGCAATTCATTATCTCCAGTAATTTTTCACACTGATAACAACATCTGTCTCAAAGCAGACTCCAGCCTCCTGTTCTAGTAGCAGGACAAATATAATTGTGTCATAGTAAAATTTATGAAATAACTTTTTCTAATGATGCAAACTGAGCCCTTAAAGGCACAGACTTCCCCTCTGTAAGGAAGATCCAATGTTGGTGTTAGTCACCTTGAAGCTGATACTTTCATTGGAAATACAGTTTACTCATTAAGTCTTTCTAAATGTATTAATAAACAAAGCAGCATTTACCAAATGTATGAAATCCACAGATCTAGTGGGCCTTACAGTATGTTTGTTGCTGTTTTAGCATATTTGTTAACTAGCACAGTCAGCAATGGGGACTGTTTTTAGCACAGAAAAATGCTTGGGTTTATTTCTTCCTGATGAAGTAAATTACTTTAATAGAACATGTTGCCATGTTTGAGACAGCGCATGTGCTGCAGGCCTACTTCTACTCTCAACTAAAATTGACATTTCTTTCAGACTAAAGTAAAGCATCCTGATTATCCATGCATGGCAAAGGTGAGCTTACAGCTGGCAGTCCAATTCCTCTTCCAAACCTATCTCCGTACCAAGAAGAAACTCAGGTAAGGCCTTCTGGGGACTGTAACAACACATTCTGAGTTTTCACGCTTGCCATACCTACAGCACCTTGAGATACTGTGAGTAGCAGAGACATTCACAGGTGTAGCAGTACATTTCTGCTTTGCCTTGGAATCCCATTGCAAAGAAGTCAGAGAGAGGAAGGAGGGTCACGTGTAACCTGCCAGGTTGCTGCCTCTGCCAGCTGTCCATTATTTCACTGGTAGTGGATTTGGCACGGAAAGGCTTTAATGAATTTCAAGACAGCAGGTTGTTCCAAAATACTTCTCTAAGTGTTTTTGTCTTAAGCTATCTACTGTATATTCAGTTAATGTGAAAAGCCTTTCTATTTGGCAAACAGGAAGCATGGCTATGATTTTGGAGGTGCTTCTTGTCTTTCATTACTGACAGTTGTCCCTATTTTGATAAAGGGCTGATACAGAAGAGTGGATTGCCACCATAGATGCGCTGCTCTCCAAAAGCATTGATGCTTGTCAGTGGTTAGTTGAATATTTCGTCGGGCCAGAGGGTCGGGAACTTGTGAAGTAAGTACTGGTAATTCTGTCTTGGGTGTTTTGTGTCTGACGTGTAGATAAAGCTTCCTGATGGTAACATGGTCTGGCCTATACTGATGAATTTCCAAGGAACTGACTGTGCAAATTCTTTAAACAGACACTCTAGACAATGACCTAAGTTTTTATTTCTAGTATTACTTCTCTGATTTCTGCAGCTTTATGAATAATTCTGAAAATCTAATAAAATAGTGCAGTGTATGTGGAGGAAGATGCAGATGTTTAATTCAGTGGAGTGCTGTGGAATGTTTTAAGTTTATGTGTAGTCACTCCTGCAAGTGGTGGGAAAGAAGAATGTGTCAGAAGTGTTTGGGGTAAGGTAAGTTAAATAATTACCTGACAAAAGTTACAGATAAACTGGAAAGAATTTTTCTTGCTGAGCTCAAGATCAGTTTTGAGAAAAGCTAAGTTATTGGAGATCTGACATAATTAGAGTGATATCAATGTCAAGGAAATTTTATCTTTAAAGTTGCATTGAGAGACAGGATCCTATGGTAGCTTTTAGTTTTATCTTTTTGTTATTTGAATAAATATAGTTTAATATTTTAGGCCTTACTAGTGACAGCAGAAGTACAGGAAGATAAGTTAGAGCTTATCCACAGGCACAATACAAGTAGTATTTGGACTGTTACCCTTTTAAAAATAATAAACACCACACTTAAACGTAGTAACCATGTGTACATGTTGATTCCAGTTCTCTTGCAGCTTTGCCTTTTATCTTCCAGGACTTTCCTGCTGGAGTGCAGTGTAAGAGAAGTGCGAGTTGCTGTAGCCACTATCCTTGAAAAAACCCTCGACAGTGCCTTGCTTTACCAGGAGAAGGTTGGTGCCACCTCATCAGCAATGATCATGCTGGTTGTTTCTACCTAATGGCTCTGGGTGTTTGCAGAGGGTGCCGTGTGATTTGTAAATGACGAGGTGAAAGTCTCTTCTCTTGACCATGCTTGTAGCTCTTCATTTTTTCAATAGGTTCATGCTTGTCTATTCCTGCCCTAGGTGATAACATACTCTGTAGTTCCCACAATTACAGTTCAAAGTATTATTTATAAGGAATTCTGCCCGATTTCAGCTTGTTTTATAAACTTATTCGCATATTTCTTTAATTGTTTGGAAACAGTGTTTTCTTAAGATTTATTCTCTTTTTTCTGATTCCAGAAATCAACTTAATTTTTAACTAATTCTCCTTCATCAGTTAGAAGCCTGTAGCAGTAGTAACTGAGTTCCCTTGTTCCAGAGAGAGACCATAAGTATGGTTGCTGTTAAAGGCTTAATAATCTGTTAGAAATTCTTTGGCAAGTAAATTTGGGAAGTGCAGCTCTGTTACATTTTGCTGATCTTGATATTCTAGGAAAAGCCAGCAGGAAGTTTGTGAAAAGCAGTAATTTGTAGAATGCTTGAGATTTACCTATTTCCTTGGGAATGCCTAAACCAAGTAAACTGTATTGAGAGAACTCAGATAGAAATGTTACTGTGTTCTGGCATGTTCCTGTAGGTTGGCAGCTATGTTAGCTACTGGTACTCATCACACCAAGTGTATCTAACCATGCATATCATTTTATCTGTCCCTTAACTCTGGTATGTGAAACACTTGTGGTATTTTAAGCACTGGACAACTCTCTACATCCAAATTAATATTTATGTTCACAGTTAAAAAGTCTACATCAATTATTGGAGGTGCTACTTGCTCTGCTGGATAAAGATGTACCTGAAAACTGTAAAAACTGTGCTCAGTACTTTTTGCTATTCAATAACTTTGTACAGAAGGTAAGAAACCATTGTTTTTCATGCTATTTTAATTTTAAAGGATAGTAATAAAGCAGCTACTCATGTATATTCATAGAAAGCTTAAGCAGCACAGTGAAACTCTTCCAGAACTTTTATTATTTGGCTTGTGTTTATTTTTTCTTTTTTTTTCTTTTGAAATGTAAATGGCTCTGAACACTGGATTAGGATAACATCATACAAAAATATACCAGCAAAGTGTACCAATTGAAGATGTTTCCAGAGTGTGAATTTTGGGTTTCTGTTTTGGAGGGATGTTCTTAAAATCCATCTTTCAGGATTTTTTTGTCCCATAGAAAGCAGATTGATTGACTGGGCTACATTGTTCACACCCATAAAGTTTCTCTATATTCCCCAATTCTTATTTATTTATTTAATTATTATATGACACTTAATTCTCATGTGCTGATTCTAGTCTGGTTTATGTAACATGCTCTATATAGTGAGCCAGCTTTTTAGAGATGTCCCTTATTGATCTGTGTAACTTTTTGTTTTTCTAGAGTGGAAGATGCAATATTAAGCCTATGTCTTTTACTTCTGCACTAATTCTTTACCTGTACAGGGATGTAACTTTTTCCTGTTGTCTCCACAGCAGGGTATCAGGGCTAGCAGTCTGCTCCTCAGGCACTCTGCTTTGAGGCACATGATCAACTTCCTCCTTGGCCCCAACCGGCAGAGTAATCAGGTAAAGTTTTACACTTGACTCAAGTCTTAGTCTACCTGTGTAGTTAGCATGGAAATAGCTGTTTTGGTAGAAACAAGCATAATGCTTTGATAATAACTAAGTTTTCACCAACTTGGAAGTACTAGAACATGGTGATGGACTGTTAAGGACATTTCTTTGTTTTAACTTAGCAGAAGTTGACTAAGTCAACCAATCAAGTTAATTAAATCTCTCCTTTGGCTCAAGCAGAACCGCAGGTGGAGTTCAGCACAAGCACGTGAGTTTGGGTATCTTCACAATACTGTAGCACTACTCGTTTTGCACTCTGATGTCTCCTCACAAAGAAATATTGGTAAGAATTGCTTTTTTGCCTTTACATTTCGGTTACTTTGTTGTGAGTAACTTCATACCATTGAGGAAAAGATAATAGCTTTGAATTTAAGGCAGTAATGGTTAGCATACTTTTGATTCTTTTTATTTTACTGTAAACATACCAGGAGGCTGTGGCAAAGAGACTGTTACAGGCACTCAGGGAGGAGAGGGAAATCTTAACACTGTTGTGCCTTCCCCTCTCTCCCATGTGCCTAAAAGGTCTTCCCTTATGTGAGTGACTCAAGCTGTGTCACTGTTGGCTGGATTAGACTCGCAGCCTAACAGGCTGCCTTTTGCTTAGGTGCCTTTTGGTAATCTCAAGAGGAGTGTTTAGACAAGCAATAAAATACTCTTCTAGATGTTTCTTACAAGAGGCAGAAATAAAGATAATAAAGTTGAAATCTTCAGTTTCAATTCATCTTTTAAGAAGAGTAATTTGCATTCTGTCTAGGATTAAAAGTTTCTGGAGTTGGAGGTGGTAAAAAAAATTATAAAGTAAAAAAAGAATGATAAATGTTCTGAAAATGATGTATGTGCAACAGTGATTTGGAGTGAAACCAAAGCTCAAAGTACTGATAGTAAATATGAACATTTTGCTTTGACATTTTTGCAGTTTGCCTGTGTGAGTAACGTAAAGGCTGCCTCAGTATGCAAGACATTTATTACTTGGAGTGGCACCATGTGAGCTATAAGCTAGTTGAGGTGAATGTCATTAGAGATTACATGGTGCCAGATGAGCAGCAATGTCTTCAAGGTGTGTAGAACAAACTAATTTATTAGTGGATTGGTTTTGTATTTGCTGTTACAGCTCCTGGTCTCTTTAAGCAGCGTCCACCTCTAAGCATCACTGCTTCAGGTCCACTTTTGATGCTCCATGAAGAAGTGGAAGCCTTGTTATTCCTGTCTGAGGGAAAACCCTATTTAATGGAGGTATGTGTTCTATATCTGCCCTGCTTGAACCTAACAGCTGATGCGGTTTCTTTGAGGCATCCTCACATGAAAGACACTGAATATTAAAAAGCAGCCACTGGAGAGTATGTGGGTATTATTTTGAGCCAAAACATGACAGCACCTTTGGTTTCTTCGTGATCCCTTCTTATTCTGGTATTTTCATAAACTGAGTAGGAGAGCAAAGGCAGCTGAACTCATTTTGCAAGTGCCCATGCAGTCAGTTACCACGTCAGCTGGAGGTGCTAACTTGAATTCCTCTGACTTAATGGATCATGCTTGACCAGACCTGTGGGGGTGGGCACCAGGAGCTGAATGGAGTGCTGTGAGGGCAGGGGGTCAGCTCACTGGAACATACAGGTGCTGGGAGAAAAAAGCTGCATCCCTTCCTGTTAAAGACTAACATTCTATTACAAACTTATGTACTTAATTGTATGGCTGTGTCTGAAATAGTTTGCTCTTTTTCATTAGGTGATGTACGCATTACGAGAGCTAACTGGATCTCTGTCAGTTCTCATTGAGATGGTGGTGTACTGCTGCTTCTGTAATGAGCACTTTTCCTTTACTGTGCTACACTTCATCAAGGTGGGGAGAATATCAAGATAATTTTTTTGCTGAAGTGTTTCTTCTAAGCTTTGGTCCCACTGTGTCTTGTGTGTTTTAATGAAACTGGGATCTGCAGAACAGTCAGTACAGGTTGTTGGATTTGGGGGTGGGGGGAGGATGTTGATGAGGTTTTTTTTAGGGGCTTTTTTTTTTAGGCTTTTACTGTTTAAAAACAATACATTTTCAAAAATCTGCAAAGATGTCTAGTAATTCTTTGATATTTTGATATTTTACTATCTAAGTAACTTTGTATTTCTTACATGCAGACTCAGCTGGAAACTGCTCCACCTCATGAACTGAAAAACATATTCCAGTTACTCCATGAGATTCTGGTAGGTGAAGGGTAGAGACTCATACAGGATAGACTTTGTATTGGTGCATAATGAAAAAAATTCAGGACTGCATTGGTCATTTCTATGTCCATGTATCTTTTAATCTTCACTTGGAAGTTTTTATTACTTTTTAAATTGTTGTCTTGATAATCCAGTGATATAAAAAACTTCTAGCCTTATTTATTTTTCATGTTGAGGTGGTTAAAGATATTCTGCAAAATAGATACAGGTAGCACGTACAACTTACGTTGATCTTTTTCTTTCCTAACAGGTTATTGAAGACCCATTACAAGTAGAGCGCATCAAATTTGCCTTTGAAACTGAAAATGGCTTAATAGGCAAGTAAGACAGTGGGTGAACACTCCTGTCTCCTACTGAACCTTATACTGATGATGGTTCATATCATCTCCTAGTTTCTAATCCTGCTAAACTGTTTACTTCTCAGGGAAAACAACCCAACATGGTTGATTTAAACACTACCCTCCCCCTCCACAATAATGCTCTAAGAAAATCCAAAAAAAGCATTAAAATATTTTAGTAAAGCAAACTGGAAAGGAGTTTAACTGGGAAAAATTAATTATCTCTAACAACAGCAGTCAGTGAACTCAGAAGAGTGGTACTTGGGTACTTAAAAAGTGACATCAAAAGTTAGCTCTCTTGCTCACCTTACGCAAAAAAGAAGCAGATCAGGGTATATACATAATGTGGGGGGAAAAGAGTACCTTGGATTAACACAGTAGCTCTATGAATCCAGTAACCTTAAAAATTAGGTTTAGTTCTAACCTATCTCAAAAATGGCCAATCTTTTTGTTTTATGGTAATGAGGATGCTGACAAAATGAAGCCAGTTCAGTGTGGAAGGATGCTAACACTGCTCACTCCAGGAGAGCCTCACAGTCTGATAGGCAGCTCCTGTTTCTTTGCTGCTGCTCATACAAAGTGTTCTCTCTCCATTTGGTACATAAGCTTTACTGAAGTGAAGCTATTAAAACCAAAAAGTCCCAGAAGCGATGAGAACTTGCTCCATATGAATCAGGAGAGCAGGTTTGGTGTTGAAGAGAAATGTGGGGTAGCCACATGGTGCTCAAAGAGCTCCTCATTCAGTTGGATTTTTATGCGGAAGGCTTCAAGAACTTCTGCAAGTTTGGGAAGTGAAAGCTGTAGTTTTACCTTGGAGGTTCCTTGCAACAGCACTAAACATCATCCAGTTTCACTGCACATGGACCACGACCTGTCTGTCACACTGGCTAGCTTTACTCCAAGAAAGGAAATCAGCAAATAATAGTTTTCTGTGGTTCTCAGCAGGGTGTTTGTGCATAATTTGCAGTACACCCTTGCTGTAATTTTAATCAGCTGCTGTGCTTAGACAGTATTAAAACTGGCAATTTGTGGCTCCCCAGCAGTTATTTGCTAACTTCAGAGGTTTTACTACAGTGTTCTTTGCCGACTGCTATGGACAGAGCAAGATTTGAGTTGCAAATCTGATTGTGGCAGCTCCGTGGAAATTTTTCTGCTTCTTCTCAAAGAATTTGTTAAAAGGTGTGGGAATTCATGGTATAGAAAACTTCCTGGCAGAAATGACCAGGGGTTTTGCCCAAGTCTTCCACAGAAGAGTTTCATGGCTGTTGAATTCAGCTACGCTTGTTTGCGTGAAGAAGCTTTAAACATTCTTGTAATTTTGCAAATTTTGATTCAGGTGGAAGCTGGTGATCTGGTCCATTTATGGGGGTTTCAGATAGATAATCACTATGGTTACATCTAACGTAGAATGGATTATAGGGGGAGCATAACTGCATTAGGAGAGGACTGTTTAAAATTCAGGTACCACAGTTGAAAGAATTACTTATTTTCACTTTGATCTAATTTTAATCCAATAGAGTTGTGGAAGTATCCAAAACTGCCAGCGATACAGCAGTGTCTTTAACACAAACACTCATGCTAACATCTGGAGAAATAACTTCTACCACCAGAGTTAACATTTTAGCTTCATCTTTGTTATGCTTCAGACTGAGAGGTACACAGAAACCTGGATTGGGTTTTTTAGTCCTTGTGTTTCTCCCCACAGCCTTGATGCACCACAGCAACCATGTGGACAGCAGCCGTTGTTACCAGTGTGTCAAGTTCCTTGTTACTCTGGCTCAGAAGTGAGTGTGACAGGTTTCAGAGTTTAACCTTATCCCTGCCTTAGGCCCCTCAGTGACTGCTTAGGTTGCTACTTTTCTCGCTTTTGATCAGTGTTAGCTTTTGTTACTCTAAGTAGCGCTCAGAGATCTCCATAGTACAAGTGTCACCCTAAAGTGAAACCTTTACTGATTAGTACCTGGAATGGATTTCTCATATAACAACCAGTAATTGCTGTTTATAAAGGCAAAAGTCAGCTACATTCTGTAGAGTAGGAGCCTGGCATTGAGGCTAAGATAAATGTACAGAAACTGTGTCCCAGACACAGTTTAGAACTTGCTGTATCTCCCAGCAAAGCGTAGTTCTGAATCTCTAGTGGACTACCCCTTGTAAACTTTACTAGGTACTACTGCTCTTGCTAATTCAGTTAGTAACAATTTCAATTGGAGTTTGCAGTGATAACAGAGCGTGCAGAGAGAGGTGGCTTTTGGATTTACTTTTTTTGTTGCTGAGTTTGCCAGAATGCCTTGTTCAGGACTAATGAATATCATTTCAATTTCCAAGGTGCCCTATGGCGAAAGATTATTTCAAGGAGAATTCCCACCACTGGAGTTGGGCTGTGCAGTGGCTACAGAAAAAGGTAATTTAGCTGTAAATTTTTGGAGTAACTGCCACTTTGTTTACAATGAGAAGTATGAAATCTCCATCCACTGTGAGGCTCTCTGAGATGACTCTATAAACCAAAACACAAGCTGTTACTTCTCTTTTTTTACAAAGATAGTTTGGATGCAGCTAAATCTCATGCTTGCAAGAACTTCAGTTGGCCCCACATGTTTCAGGCAGAGATGTGTGTACAGTGAATAAAACCAAGCTTGATTGGTCATAATGATTATTCCTTGCCATGTAGGAAGCTTTCAGTGCTGCTGTAGTTGTGTTAGGTTTCATTTTCTTAATAAAGCAGCTTGCTGTCTGTTGATGCACGAAAATGTGTAAATGAATGGATTCCTTACAGAATCATTGCAGTTTTGCACAAAACAGCTGTTGACAGATAGAATGTTTTCCTCCCACATGTATAGTTTTTGTTCTTCCCTTTAAACTTAACGTAGGTTGACCAATGCATCTTTAATAAATACCCACGGACGCTTTGGAAACGTGAAGCTCAGCAGAATTGGCCCACATTTGCCTGCAGTCAAGCAGGGCTTTGCCTGATCTCCCAGCGCTGCCCATACAACACAACATTCTCCCATCTCCAGGCTGCCTTCCTGTCCTGGCAGCTACTGCCAGGCACATGTCAGATTCATGAACTACTGAGCGCTAGAAACAGAATCTGTGGGATGCTTGCATTGCAGCTGGCACAACTTGTTGCTGCTCTCCTCTTGAAACACAGCGAACTGACAGGACTGGAGAGTCCTGCTGTTCCCATTTTTACGTCGTACTGGCTCAGGCAAACCCTGAATCCACCAGTCTTCAGCCGAAGTCCAATAACTTGCACGCAAGTACACTTACCAAATAAAGGGAGTTGGTTGCTGCTTTCCAGCTGACAGTCAGTAGATTTTTAACTGTTCTGGCCATGTTAGAAGTGTGTGCTTGTTTACACCCCCAATCTCCAGCTTATTGCCAAAGGATTCGGGAAGCTTGTTCCAGATTGACTAGTTCACCTACCATCACAGGTAGGATGTGGCTTTACACATGTAAAACTCGTATATCAATTTTATGGCTTTCTTGGCTTTTTATGCAGATGTCTGAACATTATTGGGCTCCACAGAGTAACGTATCCAATGAAACATCAACTGCAAAAACCTTCCAGCGCACTATTTCAGCACAGGTAGGTGTCAGTCTTGGGAGACAATGTTAAACTCGGTTTATTTCCCTTTTTTTAAATTTATTTTATTTTTATTTTTCTTCAGTTAGCACCTTTGCTTTTGGCAACTTCAGTATATTCCGGTGAACTTAAGACCATTTTTCCTTTAGAAGCCCAGACCCCATGTTTGTTCCTGGAACAAACAACCCCTTGAGTGATAGGATTCTAAGATTAATTTCATTTCTATTATGATATTAGTCAATACCTTGCAATTACCTGTGATGACTCAGCTATTTCACTACAGCAGCTATATTGTTTCAGAAGCAACTTTAAAAAAAATACACAATAAAAAGAAATAATGAAGGTATTACTGTAGCCCCTGACACTCTCTTGGGCTTTTTCCAACTCAGGACACGCTGGCCTATGCCACAGCCTTGCTGAATGAGAAAGATCAGTCTGGAAGCAGTAATGGGTCAGAAAGTAGTCCAGCCAACGAGAACGGAGACAGGCACTTGCAGCAGGTAACCATAAAATAAGGGCATGTTCATCTTCTGTCATGTTGCTCTGTCAGAGAGCTTGTTCCTGGGGATCGGGTCAGAACCCTTCCTGAATATAGACCCAGTTGCTCACCTTACAAAAATAACGTGCCGTATCTTTCTCTCCCCGTCCCTTGTGTGTACCAAAAGGGCTCAGAGTCTCCTATGATGATCGGTGAGCCTAAAAGTGACCTTGATGATGTTGACCCATAGAGGATACCTATGAAAACAACAACAGATCAACTCAAAACATTCAATGCCTACTGAAACTGGAGTCTCGTTGCTTATGCCATTATAGAGTCTGGAAGAGAAGTGGCTTTATAGGATCAGAGGCAATGCAGGAGGAGGTGGTTTCCCTGAAAGCTAAGAGCATTTTTTTTTTTTAGCCACGAAGGCTTCAGATAAATAAATGCTCCAGAAAACTGCATCTTCACCTGCAGTAGCTTATGACAGTCCGGACACCGAAAACAGTTTGTCAAGAAGATTTTATCAAATACACAAACGCTAGTGGTTGAATTTTTATGTGAACATTAAATGAGTGAATGTAAAACTGTTGCTTTTCTGTGATGCTGCAAAAAAAAATTCTTTTGGGTTTTATACAGGAAAAAAACCAACACAAACCAGACTGCCCTTATGTATGGAGGGCAAATTTTTAATCTTTCTGATAATATTGAATAGGAATATTCAAATTTCTGTAAAGATGTGTGATGACTTACATTTCATTGTAAAATATTAGTTAAAGAATGGGTTTACATAAGGACTTCTGTATTTAATATGTCTCCCTGCAAATCTGTAAAGCTCTTTATGAGAGGGACCGGCAAGATTGCTCTGTAAGGAGAGTGATTCTGGAATGGGTCATCTTTTCTGGTACCCTTATGAAACCCACAGACAATTGGGAAGGGCAATAAAAGAAAAGCTTTGTTCTCTAGGTATGCAGGTGTTCATTATTAAAGGATATTGGTGGATTGAAAAAAAAGTTAATGAGTAGTTTAAAAGGAAAAAAAAGCACTTTAAGATGGAATTCTGTTGCCGTTTTACTCATTAAATTTTTTTTAACCTTTGGAGACATATTGAATAAAATGTAGTCTCAATCATGTGATCTGCAATCACTTGCTTGTGCTTTGAAATTACTGAGAAAGTTGGTATTGGTTGTATATGATGAAAATTTCCTTGAATGAGTTGGGGACACTGTTGTGCAGATTTTATAGCAGTTTTAACATGGGGAAAGAATAATTTGGCTTTGTATTTTCACTTGACCAGGCAACGTTTAAAATATGACAGCTCTTTTCATTTGCTCATAAACAACTGGAAACCAGTTGGGATGATTTGAGCACAGTTTTGTTTTCCACGTCAGTGCTTTCTGGCTCTGGATATAAGCTTCTTTTGTGCCAACCGACTCTTCATCTTTTGTACATTTTGCGTTTCACATTTTCTGCACTGCTTTTTGCCTTTATTTATGGATTCTGCCTTACTTTTACAAAAAAAATTATATAAACAAACATGCACAGAAATGGGGGACATCTAAAGGAGTGCCTGGGTACCTCCAGCATAGATAAATTCGCCAAGTTAAAGGCACAACCAGCCAAAAAGTGCCTTTTTTTTTTTTTTTTCCCTCTCATTCTGTTGCCAAAACAAGAAGCAGCAGATCACTTTTCACTGTTGTGCACTAATCTGGAAATTAACCAGTCACTTCACTGTTGGAACCAAACGTGGGATCTGAGTTCAGCCGTACAGCTTTATCTAACTTATTGCGGGTTGAGAGAGCCATTGTCAGAAACTGCACGTGCGGAGGAGCGAGGGGGGCATTGTGGCGAATCTCTCTTTTCCAAACAGCATCTTCGTAGACACAGGGCAGAGTTAGCATTTTCTAAATGTTTCTGATAATGCGCTGGGACCTTTTAAATGTGATGTTTTAAATTAATTTTGAGCAAGTCATCATTTCTTACAGATACCCCTTCTTCCTTCCCCTGTCCCTAATGCTTTGTTAATGGGTCATGAATCATCACACGAAGCCAGTACACAGCGGTGATGGTGATGGAAGAAGCTGGTAATGTTCCTACGGGTTGGCACCACTTGTCACTTCAGGTTCCTGTTATTTCCTATGGAAACAACGTTGTCCTCGATTACTGCAGGCCCAGAGAAGCATTGATAAGAGAATTGCATCGGGATGGCTCATCACCACTGTATACTTGAAACCAATACAAACTTTTTCGTGGTTCTGCTCACGCTTGTACAAAGTCAATGGTTATAATTTGCAATAAGATGATACTTGGTCAATTATTTTTGTTTCCAGCTGCTGTCATTTGAACCTGCTGAAGATTATTTTTTGGAAAATAGAGTTCAACAAAACTAGTTTTTGTGTAAATTGTGATGCATTTCTATGTTGTAATTTTTACTGCCAATCTTTTTGGATGAAAATGTTTTTATACAGCTTACACAATGTTCAGTGAGGAGCGACCGCAGCCTGCCTGTGAGCATTCGGGGAGATACTGTTCGATTAATGCGTAGACATTTGGCACTGGAAAAAGAGGCAGTCTTGATGAACAGTCTTGGGATTCCTGGTCAATGGAATAAAGTTATTCCTTTCACAGAAAACTATTGTAATCTTTAGACTGATACGCTCTTGTCTTGTTGATCCTCTTATCTTGAAACTTCTTAGGCCAGTCCTGCAGATGATAAGCTCTGAGAGGTTACCCTGATTGCCACTGGCTCCTGTCCAGAGTAAAAGCAGCTGAATGGCCCCTGGAGCTGGACTGCTGTATCTCCTTATGCTGTGGCATCTTCTGCTGTGCTGTCAGCTTTGCATTCATGTGCGTGGTTTCTTTCCCTGACCTTCTTAGCAGAATGACTTACCCGGGCTCTGCTTGCAGTCACAGATTAGACCAGCTTTTGTGTGTCAGATAGCAAGATTTGCAGGCGATCTGGACTCAAATTCATGCAGCCTTTTCTGTTGGCGTGAAGTGAGGAAAGCTGGGCACGGGATGCTGCCACTATCCCCCTCTTCCCCTGCTCCCCCCTCTGCTGCCCTCATGAGCAGAACTAGGAGCTACAGCCAGGGCTGCTGTCCCCAGTCTGCCTTCCTGACAGGTGCCTTTGTCCTCCTCACTGAAGACGACTCTGACCCTTCAAGCATGACCCAGCCTCTGCTCTCCGCTGGCAGCTCCGGTCCTGGGAGCGTAGACGGGGTCTTGCCAGCAACACTGACAGGGCTGGCTGCAACCTAATGGGGATCAATGCTGCTCCCTCCTGAGGAGAGGGGCTTTCCACCTGCTAAGCAAGAGCTAATCTTCTGATACTCTTTCCTTCCACCAGACTTACATGTGCTTGAACTAAGCCCTGAAAGCTCTATCTGGCTTATTGTGCATGGAGCGTGCTCACACCTCCTGCTGGGAGCTGGCGGGGGAGTGGGCAGCAGGACCTTCCCCTCTGGCAGGGAAGTCAGCAGAGGTGAAACACCTCATGCGTGTGTTGAGAGGTTACAGCCTGCTACATCTGCTGGAAAATTACCTGCTGGGTCAAAGCTGTTGGGGAGCTCTTAGGCTGACATCCCTTATTTTATCTTTTCCCCTCCTTTGTGCAAAATTCAGCTTATAGCTGATAAAATTATAGGTTGTTGTTATATACATGTTATGTAACTGCATGTTTAGATTAGGGCTGGGCTTTTGCCATCTTTAAGCAGCAAGTTAGAAATAGCTTAAACCTTGTGAAGCGATGCTTCCTACCGGGTCTCGGTCTTCTCTTGCCCGTTAAACCTGGAGCAACAAATCTGTAAAGGGCATTGTGATGGGGAAACCCCACCTGGCCTAGCAGAAGCTGGACAGGTTAACCTGGTACTTGTGGTATCAAGCTTCATTTTTTTATCTGTCCTCAGGTAACTCTACACAAACTATATATTGCAGTACCAGGAGAATGCTAATCACAAAAAAAAAAAAAAGTGAGACCCAGTTTTGGTGGCTTCTGGTACTTCTCAGCCTTTCTCTGCTCCTGAACCTGTATGAGCATCTGGGGCTTCAATGTTTTCTAGATGAAGCCCAGTGTTACTAGAAACACCAGCGACAAGTGCAAGGGCACATTCCCAGAGCTGGATGTTGGTTTGTTTCAGTAACTGGAAGCTCTTGTCCTACAACGCTGTTTACAAAACAAACTTCCGTTCTTGCAGGTGCGTGGGACAAGGCTCAGCCTCTGGGCTCTGGGCCAGGCCTAGAGCTCCGGCCAGCTGCGGGCAAGGGGACGCTGCCCACATTGTCTGCACCGACCTCTCAGGATGCCAGTGGTTGGCCAGGGGCACCTCCTGCCAGAGGCAGGGACCAGAGCCTGCAGTGGTGACCTGTGGCTGGCTCGCTAACGAAGCGGAGCTCGTTTAGGGGAGCAGCGTCCCTGCCAACTGGTTCCCTGTCAGGATGTTCACGAAGCCAGACAATGGATGGTATCTACTGAGCACTGGTCTGTGAATTTTATTTTAAAAAGACATTTATAAAATGTTTATTTATAAAATTCCAAATAAATATTTAAGGTACAAATGTAAAAACCAAGGTACTATGAAAGCTTTTTGTTCTTTCACTTTAAAAAAAAAAAAAAAAAAAAAAATTACAGCCAAGTTCTCTGTGTCTTGGGAAGACCTGAAAGGGAAGCTGTTAAAACAACACGTAACATCAGCAGATCATTAACTTTGACTTACTGGCACAGAAAAAAAAAGCACTAACAAAGCAACAGCTGACTAGCAATGCAGATTAAAATCTAATTAAACAGACTGTTTAAACTACAGCCCCTACACTTGACTAAAAAGTAAAGAAGTCTCCTAGGTACATGAGTAGGCAATTACAAAACTGCCCCAAAATGGCTCAACTATGATTTTCTGGGTGCTAGGCAGCCTCTAAATGAGCAACTAAGCAGGAAAGAAAGGAGAAATCCTCACCACAGTATTTTTCTTTAAAAAAGGTGGTGGTTTTGTCATATGCTGGGTGACAACACGAACAAACAGCCTCGAGACGGCTGCTACAGTCGGGGTGTTTATAGAAAGAGCCGGCATGCGGCAGGGCTGGGATGCTGGGGTGACTCCTGTGATGGGGCAGGGCTCCAGCTGCTCGGGGGCTGCTTGGAGAGCTCTTGCAGAGCCCCCTGGGTCTCAGCCTTGCTGTCTGCAGGAGGGTGATGGGCTTGTACCCCACTGTCATGGCAGCCCAAGCGCAGAGGTCATCACTGGCTGTGTGTCGGAGCGTGGACTGTGCTGGGAGTGGCAGCTCAGCCCAGGGAAGGTGCCAAGCTGGGGATGCGGTGGTCCAGCAAGGCACCCGTCCCCGCTCTGCTGTGCGTGCCAGCCCAGGGCAGCCACATCTCCAGCTCAGCCCGTCCCTACTGCCGGTGCCGGCAGCAAATGGCGATGGCCGCGGCCACGCTGCTGCCCGGGACGCTGGCTGCCACGCAGGTATTGCCCACGGCGTAGGCTCCCATGGTGCCGGGGCTCTGGGAATGGGCGTTACAGCCCGTCAGGGTCCAGCCATCATCACAGGACACCATCACCTAATGGGGGAGAAGAGGTCACCCTCCACGGGTCAGCAAAGGGGCAGGGGTCTGCCCATACTCAGTGTCCCCAGGGCTCAGGGTGGTGTGGCCGGTGTCACTTAGAACTGCTGGGCCCCAGGTGGGGGAGATGTTCCATTACAGGTGGGTGACTGGGAACACCAGTGAGGGCTAGTGTTGGGGTGGCCACAATGAGATGTCAAAGCCACCCTCCCATCAGGGTATCAGAGGGATGAGCAGAGGTGAGAACAACACTTTGGTGGAGTGTGCTCCCTCCCTACCTTCTCCGCATCTCCTGGGGACATGTGCTCCTTCACCCGGCACTCGAGGCCAGCAGCAGGGCAGCACAGAGCATGTGCCATCACCTCCGTCCCGCCGGCACAGTGGCTGGGCCCACTTCCCAGCCCCAGGAGGGGTCTGCTGCCATCGCTCAGCACTGTGGCAGGGGAATGGAAACTGCACCCTGCCATGGGGAGAGTGGCTGTCAGTGCAGGGCAGCCACAGAAGCACCCCAGCACACACACAGGTGCTAAGGGATGTCCCCGCTGCACCCTGAGCCTTCCTTACCTCTGTGCACAGAGCACACGTCCCCCTTCTCTGTCACGCCAGTGCCCAGACCCACCCGTTTACCCTCAGGTCCCAGAGTTTTTCTGGAATAAACACCCTCAGCCATCAGGGTGTTGGCTCAAGGCTCTGTAACCTGCTGTGTTGGGTGTTACCAGTCAGCACATGGTCCCGCGGGGAGCAGCCGGCCCCCTCATCCCCTGGGGAGCTGGCGTTGATCTGGCACTTGGCCCTGGGCAACGTGCAGCACCTGGCGATGGCATAGACACCCCGGCCCCGGAAAGCGTTGTGGGCCACACAATGCTTCTGCCTGTCCTTGTCCTGCAGCCAGAGCAGCGATGGTGTCACCCAGGGTGCCTGAGGGACACCCTTCCAAAACCAGTGGGCACCCCAGGGGCAGTACTTCTGTCTCCGCATGCCCTGCTCACCTCCATGTGCTCTCCCAGCCGCCTGCCGCTGTGGGAGAAGCTGGAGCAGCTGAGCATCTCCTCGGCGCCGGCGCAGCGAGCCATGGCTGTGGCGTGCCGGGTGAGCCCCGAGCGCGCCGACCACACGGAGCGGCAGTACAGCCGCTCGTCTACAACAGGGCACAGGGCGTCAGTGGCAGTGTGGACACCTGCAGCAGCACCCAGAGCCCATGGCACGACCAAGCTGCCAACAAGGGCTGGCAGGTCTCTCCCTTACCCTCTGTGGGCAAAAGGCTGAGCTTGGGCTCAGTGGTCCCTGGCACAGCTCAGGGAGGGACATGCTCTGTCAGGTGCTTTCACCCAGGCACTTCTTTCCCTGGTAAGGGCAGAGCTCTGCCAGGCACCCAGCAGGCAGATGAGGTCTTTACCTGCATCCAGCTGGGTGGGCAGCCCGGCAACACTGTTGGGTGTCTGGAGCCGCTGCTCTTCAGGGAACCAGGCCATGTCCATGACATTCTTGGTGGCAAAGTGCAGGAGACGCTGCCGGAGCTCGGCGAGGCTCAGCTGGGGCTCAGCACTGAGCAGCATGGCAGCGATGCCTGCCGAGAGCCCAGGAGGCCATGGTGAGAACCAGGGACTGGCTGCACAGCTGCCTACACAAGTCCCCTGAGCAACGCAACTCCAGAGAGACGTGAGAGGAATCACTGCAGCCTATCATCCGCATCCACAGGATGCAGGAGCAATGTGCAGGCTGCAGCACCCAAACGACTTGAACATGCCAAAAACATGGCACCATGGCAAGCAAAATGGCCCCGGCACAGGCAGCCCTGATGCCCTGTGCCTGCAGGGATATGTGCCCAGCACCAGCAAGCAGAAGGCCAGCCCTGCCCACCACCCCAGAGCCCAGCTCACCTGCCACATGTGCAGCCGCCTGTGATGTCCCGCTCTGCGCTGTGAAGCACGTGCTGCAGTCGCTGGAGGCACCGATGATGTCATCCCCTGGGGCAAACAGGTCCACACAGCGGCCGAAGTTGGTGCCCAGGGTGCCGATGGAGGCAGGCTGGTCCTCACTATTGGTGGCACCGACTGTGATGACCTGCCAGGGCGGTGACAGCAGGGGACATGGGCAAGATAGGATGTGCATCCCCAACCCACTCAGCTGACTTGGTGCTGGAGCAGATGAGCCTGGGGAGGTGGCAGCATGTCCCTGTGTGTCCTCACGCTTCAGGAAACGCACCCCTCCCCAGCCCATACCTCCTGCTCGGATGCTGGTGAGTACAGGCAGGCGTCATCCTTGTAGTTACCGGCAGCTGCGACCATCACCACCCCCATCTGCGCCATCCGCCGACAGCCGGCGTTCAGCGCCCGGCTGTAGGCACCGGCAAAGGGCAGCAGCACCACCAGCGGCGTGTAGGGCTGAGCCTCCAGCGTCTCCTTGATGAACTCCACGCCTGGGGAGGAAGGAGACGAGGGACAGGACACTCCCGCGGGACACCGAGAAGGCGGGGGGCTCCATGAGGGAGTGTGGGGTGACTCACCAATGAGGGTCCCGCTGATGGTGCCCTTCCCCTGGCAGTTCAGCACGCGGAGGCTGCGGACGTTGGCGCCCGTGGCCACACCAGCATCACGCCCACTCAGCACCCCAGCCATGTGGGTCCCGTGGCTGTCGCACTTGCTGGCCTGGTGCAGGCACCACAGTTTTACACCCCAACCCATTGCATCAAAACAGGTTTGCAACCCCACAACATCTTCCCCATCCCACTTCACCCCTTGTGCATTGCACCAGCTAAATCCTGCTGCAGAATAAAGCCTTAAAAACATTTCAGGGTGAGGAGAAGATTAAAAAAAAATCATCCTGTGCAGAAGGAGAAGAGCTGGCAGAAAGGACAGGGGATGCAGGCAGCCTTCCCTGGGGCTGTGCTACCACTGGGCTCCCCTACACAAGCAGTGATAAAGTCGTGCAAGGCAGCACTAGCACGCACCATAGGGCACAGGGAGCTCTCCCAGCCCTGCTGTGGAACAGACCTCGGTCTCCTCTTGCAATGACACCTTGACACATGCCCGTGCTCCCCAGCCTGCCTTCCCCAGAAAGAAGCCATGCCCCCGCTCAGCCACAGTCCCAAATAGACCATGTTGAGGGTCCCAACAGCCCCCAGGACCACGGCTCCCACTGCTGCATGTCCTGCCTGGCATTTTATCATGAGCCAAGTATCACTCTTGTGCTGGGACACCCAATAAATAACCCACCAGGATTTGGTGGGTGCAGCAGGATGCTCTTGCCAAGCTGCACCTTGAGGCACCTCGGGGCTCACCTGCCTGTGGAAGCGGGTGCCATCCTCCTCAGGGACGTTCTCAAAGTCAGTCACAAGCACCCTGCCCTCGATCTCCCGATGAGTGCTCTGAACACTGGTGTCGAGCAGGTAAATCTCCACCAAGTCACCTTTATCTACCAGGGACATGGCCAGGGGGACATGCAACCACCGCCACAGTCAGCCCAGGCCACCTGGGATGCTCCCAAAATGCAGCTACAGACCCACAGCACCACAGGGCAGGGGGATATCCCTGTCCCCCCAAGATCAGGAGAGGGGGGAGTCCCCCTGTGACCCAACGCTTACTGGGAGGGCTGTAGGTGTCCGAGCTGGGCTGTGGTGGCATGATCCTGCCCAGGTTCCAGGGGATGCTCTGGGCAAAGACGTAGGCGTCCTCCTCAACATACTCCACATGTGGCAACTTCAGCGCCTGCAGGGAGGAGACACAGTGCTCAGCATGGCGGCAAAGCTCCTGTCCTCTCAGGGCTGGGGGAACCCACCAGTGCCCACCCCTGCTGCTGCCCCCCGCCATGACCCGCTGCCCTGGGACCCATTGCCCACTCCCCATACCATGTCCAGGACGTCGCTGCTCATCTTCACCAGGAAGGCGGGCAGGAGGTGGAAAACGTGCAGCAGCTCGGTCAGGTATCCCCGCCGAGCCGCCCGGGCCTGCAGCCGCCGCGCGGTACCTCGCACCTCGACCTCGCCGACGTCCACCCGCAGAACCACCAGGTAGCGCCCGGGCAGCCGCCATGACGCCTGCAGGGACACAGCACCAGGCTGGGGGACACACACAGACATGCACGGCCATGCCAGCCACCCCCACCACGTCACGCTCCTCACCTTGGTGGCACGATGGAAAGCGGCGGGTCCCGACGGGGCGGCCCCGATGGCAGCTGCCTCCTCCTCGACAGCCCCCAGGGCCAGCACCAGCTCCTCCTCCAGCTCCGCCGCCGCCCGCGCCAGAACCAGAACCAGCGCCAGTACCAGCACCAGCGCCCGCGGGGCCATGATGCCCGCCCGGACCCCCGACGGGAAGCGCGGAGACGCTCGGAGCTGACAAGCCCCCCTCGACACGGTGCAGCCCGGACCGGGGAGCTGCGGCACGCCTGCGGAGGAGCCGCTGCGTGCCTGCAAAAGAAGCCCCTGCGCGCCTGCGGAGCCGAAGAGTCGGAGCGCACCCGCGGAGCCGAGGAGCCGGTGCGTACTCGCGGAGCAACCGCTGCGCTCCCGCGGCGCCGCAAAACCGGAGCGCACTCGCCGAGGAGCCGCTGCGCACCCGCGAAGTCGCCGAAGCCCACCCGCGGAGTTGGGGATCTGGAAGGCACCGGCGGAGCTAAGCCGAAGCGCACCCGCGGAGTCGGGAAGCCGAAGCGCACCCGCGGAGTGGCCGGAGCGCACCCGCGGAGTGGCCGAAGCGCACTCGCGGAGCCGGGGAGCCGAAGCGCACCGGTGGCCGCGGCTTTGCCCGGCGCGGCGGGGCGGGGGGATCACGCCACCGCCGCCAGCCCCATCGGCCCACCCGGGCGGGTTAACCATTAACGGGGCCGCGGTGGGGGCGGTGTGGCCGCAGCCGCTCCGGGGAGCGGCACGTCGTGGGGGAGCGGAGAGACGGGGGGAGCAGGGAGCTCTGCCCGCACCGGGCTCCGCTCACCGGCGTGCTCGAAATCCCCCCAGGAGTCCCCGTGCATCGCTGGGAGCTCTGGCGAGCAAAACACAGGCGCTCAAGGACTATTTTCAGAAAGGGCTGAAAGCTTTTATGTGCCTCTTACTGGCTTACTTCAGAGATAAATTTCCATGAAAGCCTCTAATCCTGTTTAGGCATTTCTTACAGAGTCGTCGCATGTCACAAATAATATTTTTCCGGGATATGGTTGGTGCTTTCCCGTGGCTCTCACCACTGTTTTCCACCTCTCCCCTCCACAGCGCCGGGCTCCCGCGCTGCTCAGACATCCCCAAACACCTTTGGCAAACCCCCTTCCTGAGCCCTGCTTCCAAGGGAAATAGAGATTTAGTTTTACAGGATATTTATAAGCTCCTCAGAGCTTCTGTGTTTTATATGGATGTATATAGAATCATAGAATCACAGACTGCATTGGGTTGGAAGGGACCTTTAAAGGTCATCTAGTTCCAACCCGCTGCAGTGATCAGGGACAAGAGCAGGTTGCTCAGAGAGCCCCGTCCAACCTGACCTGGAATGTTCCCAGGGATGGGGCTTTTACCACCTCCTCGGGGCAACCTGGGCCAGTTCCTCACCACCCTCAGTGTAAAAAAATGTCTTCTTTATATCGAGTCTAAATCCACCCTCTTTCAGTTTTAAACCATCACCCCTTGTCCTGTCGCAGCAGGCCCTGATAAAAAGACTGTCCCCTTTAGGTACTGAAAGGCCACAAGGTCTCCCTGGAGCTTTCTGTTCTCCAGGCTCAACAATCCCAACTCTCTCAGCCTGTCCTCATAGGAGAATCCATGTTTTATATGGATTTATGTGTTTTATACAGATTTTTTTTTTTTTTTTAATGACACCTCAAGTGGGTGCCTGCACCCTGGCTTGGGTGACTGAGGGAGCACTGAGCCCCATTTGCTTCCCAGTGAACTGACATCACCAGGATCCAGCATCTGCCAGGGTCCTCATGGGGATAAGTTTCACTCCTGATTTTTAGCTCAGCTTAATCAGGTGCTGCTAAGTCCTCCTGCAGCCCTGAGCTGATGCTTTGGGGAACCTTCAGGACAGGCGAGCACTGGGAGACCCCTGCTTTGAGTGGTACAGTCTCCTTGCAGAGTCACTCGCTTGCTTTTTGCATGGGGGACAAGCCATGTCCGAGAGAAGGATGAAAAGAAGCCACAGAGGAGGGGATCGTGAAGGCTCCCCTAGCCACACATGTACCCCCATGTTGGACTCGTTGATCTTAAAGGTCTTTTCCAACGTAAATGATTCCACAATTCTACGTGCTGAGCAACACAGGGAGGTCTTGGTCTCCCCAGCGTTTGTGCAGGGCGTGTGAGAGATGACCAGCCCAGAGCTCTCTGGAAGGAGCGGAAATCTGCAGAGAGAATCTCAGAAATAGCCAAACCCTTGCCCCTTATAGAGAAGAGATCTGATTCCCATCCTGGCACAGAAGTCAGCAATGCCTGCTGCTGAAAGCAGCTGGACCCTCCAGCTGTGTCTGTGTACAGGGGAGAGGGGGGGTGTCCTGTTTAGGGGGCGGGAAGGAGAGAGCAGAAAAGGTATCAGAAAAGGGGGAAAGAGCCCTCTCGATACCCTGCAGCCCTTCAACCCTGGCAGAGGACAGGGTGATGCTGCCCCGGGGGTCCCTCCCGCATTCGTTTGCGGCTGCAGCAAAACATACCCCCCCGCCTCGTGCTGGCAGAGACCAGCAAACACCACTTTCTTTAAGGATGCCTACAGTTGGCGCTGGACGCTGCACCAGCCGGGAATCGAACCCGGGTCGCAAGAATGGGAATCTTGCATGATACCACTACACCACTGGTGCGGTGGGGAGGCCCCCCCCGCTCGTGGTCACGGGCCGCGCGCTCCCGCCCCGCCTTCCCGCCCTTCTCTCCCCTCCTCTCCCCTCCCCTGCCCTCCCCTCCATTAACGAGATGCAGGAATGTCCCGTTCTCCCAGCGTTTCACCCCAAGCTGCCCCGGGGCCTCCCGCTGTGGGCGGGGACCCACATCCAGCGGCACGAAGGGCCCGGGGCAGGGGGAGGCTCCAGCCCCACCTCAGCCCCTCTCCTCTGCCCCTGCCCAAATTTCAAAAATTTGGTTTCTTTTGTCAAAAGTGAGGCCCCGGAGCCGAATCATAGAGTGGTTTGGAAGGGCCTTTAAAGGTCATGTAGTCCATGCCCCCTGCACTGAGCAGGGACATCTGCAACTACAGCAGGTTGCTCAGAGTCCCAGCCAACCCGCCTTGGATGCAGCCCAGGATGGTGGTTGATGGGCTGCAGGGCTGCGAGCACACGTTGCTGACTCATGTCCAGCTTTGCACCCACCTGTACCCTCAAGTTCTTCTCTGCAGGACTTCTCACAATCCTGTCATCCTCCAGCCTATACTGACACCAGGATTGCCTTGAGCTGTGTTCAGGACCTTGCACTTGGCCTTGTTGAACATCGTGAGGTTCACACAGGCCCAGTTCTCAAACTTGGCCAGGTCCTCTCTGAGGTCTTAGGTGTGTTGGCCACATCACTCAGCTTGCTTGGTGTCACCTGCAAAGTTGCTGAGGGTGCTCTCGATCCCACTGTCTCTGTCATTGATGAAGATATTACACAGCATTGGTCCCAGTACGGACCCCTGAGGGACACCATCTATCACGGAACTCCATCTGGACATCGAGCCACTGAATACTACCCTCTGGGTTCAGCCATCCAACCAATTCCACATCTACCAAACAGTCCACTCATCAACTCCCTATCTCCCCAGTGTAGAGAGAAGGATCTTGTGGGACCCTTTCACATCTCTACAAGACTCCTACACTTAATATGAGCCATGAACACAGAGCAATGTCCTACCTTGGGGAACCCTCTGGAACCCAGTGAGATGTGGCCCCATCAAAACAGTGGCCCCGTCACCACCAGGAAGGACATGAAGGAGTCACATAAGTATAAACAGTTGGGTAACGCTTCCTGTTGGACAGCTGCTCGCAGTCCTACTGGCAATATTTAGCAAACACTTTGTTCCCCACCCTCCTGACGGTACCATCAGCCATAAACACCCTGAGTGTGCAGGGTGCTGCCAGCCCTTCTCTCCTCCCCTCCACTGCCCTTCTCTTCTTGCTGCTGCAGTGACATGAAGGTGAGCAAAGGGCACAGTGATACCGAGGGGGGTCACGGGGGTATCTGTGCATTGCGAACAGGCTGCAGAAAGCTGCTGTGCTGCCCCTGTTGTGGTGACAAACCAGGTTTAGCTCCATCAGTGGGACTGGAAACAAGTACTTATTATTCAGAGGGAGTTTGGGGATGGTGGGTGCTGGGATGAAAAGCCACCTGCAGAGCTACAGCTGTTGACACCAACCTGGTGGAGAGAGAAAAGCCACCACCTAGAGCAGCGCCTGGGAGGCCACAGCCGTCACTGGGGTTTCAGCTCAGCTGAGTCCTCCTCCATCTGCCCCCACCAGTGCTGGAAGCTGGTCCTTGTGCAAGAGATGAGGGACAGCACAGTCTGTCCCTGCCATCACCCCTCTCCCAACCTGGAGACATGAAGGCTGCCTGATGCAGGAGTCCCAGGATCTAATTTTAATTCCAAGGCATCTTTGATAAGTGGGATAAAGGCTTTGTGGGCATCTCTGCCTTGTAAAGCCTTCTGGGTGAACACACCTTCACCTACTTAAATGCTGACCCTGTTTCAAGCAGCAAAATTAATCTTCTCCGTTCCTAAACACATTATTTAGCTCAGATCCCACCCAGCCCAACATCCATGCTTATCTTCATCCACCCAAAGCGATCCGGTGAGGGGGGTCTTTGTACCCTCTGCTGCAGAAATTAGGGAGGTGGCAGGGCTCCCCTGGAGTTCTGGGGGTTGGCAGCCTCCCGTGCGGCTGGGTGGGCGCGAGGGGTGCAGCATGGCACGGGGGATGGGCAGGAGCTTGGGGGCACCTCTGTGCTGCAGGTGCTATGCTTTTGGGGGGCAGCCCCATCCCCTTACTTCCAGGCAGCGATGTTTGCATCCCCTCCATGAGATGAGTCCATGTCAGGTAGCCACACTCTCCGGGAAATCAGTTTTCAGGCTCGAAAAGGCCATCGCTATCCTCGAGCAGAGTGTTCGTCCCCTCCTGGAGCCCATAGTAGAGGTCGTCCTCCTCCCCAGTGCCTTTGCAGGGGGAAGCAGGGTGCTGGCCCTGCACTGCAGAGCTGGTCGGGGTGCAGCTGGAGCAGGTGGCAGATGGTGGAGGTCGGGCCTGTAGCACAGGGCTGCTGGGCACAGAGCCCTCCAGGGACAGTGTGTCCATGTCCTCCAGGAGGGATGCCAGTGGGGCGTCCCCTGGGACCAGCGCAGGGGGGCTGCAGGAACAGGGGGTTACACTAAACAGGGGAGGCGAGAAGGGCAGGGGTTACACTAAACACAGCTGGGAAGGTGCTGGTGATTCCCCTAAAGATGGTGGCTGCTGGACCCAGCTCTGGGCTGGGCATTGCTCAGCCAGTGTCCCAGCATCACTAGTCCCCTTGCTGGGCCCTATCTCAGCCCCTGGTGCCTGCCTCTGTGGCTACAAGCTGCCTGCCAGGCTCCTTCTCCTGTCCATGGGACAAAGCAGCAGCTGCCCTCAGGTGCTGTGCCTGCATCCCGGGGAGAAAGCAGAGCACCCCATCCCATCTATAGCTGCATTTTGTCAGAGGGGGTGCCCGACTCCTACGCCCCGAGGCTGCACAGTGACCCCCATCACCTGCAAAGCACTTTAGGGACCTCCAAAACCAATTCATGCGCATCACAGGTGGCATCTGGCTTGAGGGACATGTACTAGGTATCTAATTTCTGTCACAAGTCTGACTGGGAACTTGGAATTAATTCTCATGAGGGACATTGTTTATAAAATGACATAAAAGCAAAGTGCAAATTGCCACCAAGGGCAATCCACATCTCCTCCTGGGCTGAGACACCACCCAGGCTCCAGCCTGGACTGGGGGTCCAGGGGGTCAGTGCTGTGTGCACAGCAAAGACCCCTCTGCCTCCTCTCCCTCCCCCCACACTGTGGGTCTGACCCCATCCCTAGTTTCACCCTGCACCCCACCAGTGCCACCCTGACCCCATGGGCATCACGTACCAGCTGCCTGCTGCTGTTTCCAGCTGAAGCGTTGGCTCTTGGGGGGGGGTTCCATCTCTCCTGTGTTCCCAGTGGACCTCTGCTTTTGCCTGCATGGCCAGCTGGGAGCAGCTGCGGGGTCTGGGCTGGGCCGTGGGTGGGAGCAGGGCTGAGCCCACCGCCTGCCTCTGGATCTGCTCGTAGGAAGGAAGGCTTTTCTCATAGGTGCTGGTGGCATCTTGGTTGGGGCAGGGCTCCTGCAAGCTGGGAGTGAAGGAGGAACGGGATTCTGAGCCAGACCTGGACCCTCCATGGAGCCAGGAGATACTCAGGGACATGCATGTAGGACTCCATCAAGTGCTTTAGAGGCCACCGAGGTCACATCACTGCCCACGCCAGCATCGGAGCCAGCAGGTTCTTGCAAGGTGATGCCCTCAGGAATGCAGCTGGATGCTCTGCACCCTCCAGCATCGCTCTGGCTCCAGCCCTGGGGGGATCAGCCAGCTCTTGCCTCCCCCACCCTGGCCCCTGCTTGTCATTTTTTGCTGCAATAGGTGTAGCTGTCCCCGGTGCCACCATGCTCAACCACTGCCCTTGTCCTCGGGGGCACACAGATAACTGTGTGTACAGATGAATACACCCACCGAAAGGAAAATGGGGGCTGGGGCTGGGAGCTGGGACCTACCAAGTGTCCCTCTCCAGCAGCACAATGGGTTTGTGGTCCAGGAACCGCTTGGCCTCGAGGTCCACGGGGATGAATGTTATCTGTGGGGAAAAGAAACACTGAGGCTGGGGACTGAGCTGAGCAGGGCATCATGGGGACCCTCAGCCCTCAGTAGTGGTAAAATGGCTGGAGTGTTCCTGCAGCTGGAGTTTGGTCTTTTCCCAGCACCTTAAAATGTCTTTGCTTAGAAATGGGTTTACTGGGAGGAAGTCAGTAAAGGATTGAATGAACCCAGCACACCCCACTCTCAGTACCTTGTCCCCAGTAGGGCCGTTTGTGTCCCTGAACCTGGGGGTGTCCCAGAGCCCATAAGGTAGGTCAGTGGCCATGGGCAAAACCGAGGGGACAACACCTGTCCTTGACCCCTGAGCACAGTGACTAAGCCACATCTCCCTCTTAGCCAGGGCTGAGCTCAGCTGTGTGAGGAACTGGAGTCAGCTTCACCCTAGTTCCAGGGAATCCAGTCAGTCCCAGGGGTCCTAGATGGTCCCAAGTCCTGGGGTCCCATGCACCACCCCACATTTTGGGGGACAGCTGAGCTGTCAACAGACCATCCAGCAACACTCAGACCAGCACCACAACCACCATCTCCAAAAAGCCTTTTGTCCCAGCTCAGTTTCCCAGGGCAGGGACGTGTGGCCGTGCCAGCAGTGCCCTCTGCCAAGGAGACCGGCAGGTGAGGGCTCTGCTCGAGGGGGCCAGGCCCCTCTGGACCTCCATGGCCACAACAGCCCCTTCCTTGAACTCCTGGGAGCCCACTGATCCCCCAGCTCCCACGGGTATGGGGAAAGGGCTGGTCTGGGGGAGTTTTGCATGCGAAAGATGAACACAAGCTGGTTTCCTTGGACTTATTCCCTGCTGCCTGCTTGGAAACAAAGCCCCAGGCTCAGGGAGGTGCAGAGGTATAGGGGGCAAGGGCGTGGGGCCACATCTGTAGGCATCAGCAGGGAGGTGTAGATGGGGGTGAGCCTCTCAAATCAACACTTTCCCCTCCAGCCCCAGCCAGCTTTCCCCAGCGATCTACCACTACCCCACCCCATGGCTGGGAAAACAGAGGCACAGCCCAAGGCTACATGTCCACAGCAGCCAAAGCCCCCCAAGTGCAGCTGAGCCCCTGAGCTCCCCAAGGAGCACGGTGCAGGACAGACCCTACCTTTGGGTAGCACTGGCACATGCTCCAGGTGATGCCCACGGCTACGAGCAGGACGCCCAGGGCGCAGAAGGTGATGTAGATCTGGGGCTTTTCCACGCTCATGATGAACATCCCCGTCATCACCAGGAAGAAACCCAGCATGATGAACCCATAACGAAAGGTCTTCTCCTCAGCCATGGGCACCAGGTGGGAGAGGCAGGGGAGGAGAGATGCCGGGAAGCCCTTTTACCTGCGGCTGCTGCCTGTTGAGCACACCTCCAGGGTAAGACAAGGAGTGGTTTCTTTCTCCAGAGGCTGCCAGGGGCTGAGGATCAGCTGCACGTTGAGCCTGGTCCTGCCCAGGGCTGAGCCAGCCAGTTTTTAACGGGTTTGTAATGAATGCAAACACTGACCCGCCGTTCACACTCCAGTGAAGCTGCCCGGCACGTGTCCGGGTAACCTTCCCTGCAGGCACACACGGCCAGACCCCGCGCCTGGGGAAGGGACAGGGAGTGAGAGGCAGGCATGGCAGCAGAGACTGGGACCCAGAGAGCGGCTGGTCCCAAGGGGAATTTCCCAGCCCATGGGCTGGAGCTGGATTTGGCTGTAAATCAGAGCTGGCAGAGCCCCAAAACAAGGGAGATGTCCAGGCACAGCATGTTTTCAAGGGCTGCAGCAGGGGAGAAGGGAGAACTCGGAGTCTGTTTGGAGACCAGGGGGTTGGGAATAGCCCCTACCCCACTCTGGCTGGTTGCTGGGGAACCACCTATGGGTCTGTCTCAGTGGGGCAGCAGCTGGGCTGCAAAGGGGGTGCTAAAGCCAGGGAAGGTTGAAGCAAGGTCAGTCCACCCAGGGGAGTGAAGACAGAGCATCTCTTTGCCCTCTATTTGCTAAAGATGGAGTTGAGGTGTTAAAAGGTGGCCCCTTCCCACGAGGCAACAGCCAGACACTAGCAGTGGCTTTAATTACCCTTCAGTTTGTTCCCTTGCTTGCCTGCCCATGTGGGAGCACATATACCTGGCTTATGAAAAATAATCTAATCTATTACAAACAGCGTGTTAGATTTGGCTGCAGCTCCACAGCCCCTCTGCAGCCCCGCAGGGGGCCCAGGGCCACCTGTTATTTCGGTGGGATGGAGCAACCAGCAGCATCAGCCCCCAGTGAAGTTGGCCTTTCCTCTGGGCAAGGCTGCAAACCGGCCGTGGCAGGCAGGGAGGGGTTGTGCCACTCAGGGTGTCTTTTTATAGGATGCTGCTTGAAATGCCAAGTGCACTTGAATGCCCTGAATGCACACCCGAGCCACTGAACATCTCTAAACCACATGAAGTGAGGCGTGGGAAGTCAGCATGGGGGAAAGCAAGGTGGAAGGGATGGAGATGTGACTGGAAGGGGCATTGAAAAGGCAGAGAGCAAATGCAGTGGTGTGGAGCTGATTTTTTGCCGGCCAGATTCCTCATTCTTTGTTGCAGATTTTATTATACAGCTCTTGCTTTGGGTGGGCAGCTCCTGGCCTCATAGGAGCTCCTCAGGTGGGTCAAAGCAGGGAATGCAAAGCATCTGCAACCAGCAGTGGTTTTATTAAAAATACGAAGGCTTTCAAACATGCCAGTTACCCCCGATGCACCGAATGTATCGCCACAGGCCCTGCAATCCCAACAGCCCCAGACTGATAGCTCTGAAAGCCAGACAGACCCTTTCCCCTCCTCTCCCACCCTCCTCTCACCCCAGCAAAGGAAGTGGCTCGATTTAAAGCTGAGGGACTGGGCAATCACCCGCAGAGTCCCGGCCCCGTGCCGCCGCCAGCTCAGACACCCCGGATGCTGATGTTTTCGTAGCTGGGCGGTGGCGTTGCCTGTGGCTCCCCCGGGTGCTGGGTCTCCAGCCAGGATGGGCTGGGGCGGAACAAGGCGCTGTCAGAGGAGCTGCGGCGCCGGCCACCCTGCCAGCTCTCATCCTCCTCCAGGTAGCGGTACAGGGGTGGTGTGAGCTCCTCCTTCCTCCCCAGGGGCTGGACATAGGCTGGGGCGCCATGAGCAGGTCTGCAGGCCAGGGCTTCTTCGTAGGTGGGGATGGCGCTGGCATCCCATGTGCTGCAAGGGAAGAAGAAACCCAGCAGCGCACCCCATCAACCAGAGCTTTCCAGCACCCAACAGCTGGAGTACCCCAGTAGTGGAGCATCCTGTGCCTTGTCAGACAGAGTCATCCAAGTGTCCCATGAACTGGAGCATCCCAGCACCCATCAACCCCACCTACTGGAGCATCCCTGAGCATGATGGACACGTGTGCTGGGGAGGGCACATGGGCAGGTTTTGCACACCCAGGATCAAGGACAAACGATGTCAGCCACTTCCTGGCACCAGGAGGGTGGGGAGCTGTGCACGAGAAAGGGCACCATCCATCAAGCCTTGGAACAAGGCATCATCACCCAGTTCCCACTGAGTTTACTAACCCCTCACCCAAGAAGAGGAAGGACAACCTGGCAAGGCAGCCTTGAAGAGCTGCCACCTCCAACAGTAAGGACTACAGCTGCAGGTTTGAATGACCTTTCTGCCCCCCCTTCTGCACTGCACTGCTTCCCATGGGCCTGAGACCATCCTCATCATCTGCCTAACCCCAAAGTTACCCTGTGAAGCACAGAGGCTGCCAGCAGCTGAGTAAGCAGCTTGGTACGAGCAGCTGGGAAAGAGCCCAGTGTCCCAGTTCAATGTGGTCACACCTGACCCTCATGCCCACTAGAGCTCTTCACGCACCAGCTAAGCCTGGTGCCACTTCCAGCAGTGCTTTGCTGAGCAAACACAGCTTGTGTACAGGGAAAACCTCTGCCCAGCACATGGCCCTGCTTGGCACCCTACAGAATGGTGCAGTTCCAAAGATGGGGAAGTTTTGAAAGCAACCCACCACCCGCTTGCTTTCACAGATGAAAACCCAGCGCGGAGGCTGCGGGCATCAGAGGGGCACAGCTGGGCCAAAGGATAAGCTGCACGGCTCCACAGGGACACCTCCATCCCAAAATTGGCAGCCCCCTGGCCCAGACCTACTGTCCCAATCACCCGTGATGTGGCTTTTGCCAAACAGCTTCAGCTTGCAAAGGGATGCTGCCTTGGAAATGTGGAGAGAAATGTGGAGAAATGTGGGATTTCTCCCAGCACAGGATACTTTGCTGCACCAATGCCAGCAGAGCTGGGACTGGAGGAGCTGCTTCAGAGCCAGCAGTGCCAGGGCACAGCCTTCCCATCCAGCGTGGGAGCTGGGAGCTCTGGGAAGAGGACATTCCCTGTGGGGGACACAGCAAGCCCTCCATGGAAGGAGAAACCCCCCCAGACTACCCAGCTCAACTCACAATCTCACCCCCAGATATTCAGAAAGGCACCGAAACCCCCAGAGAATCAGGAACGTGCTTCTTGCTCTGACTGAATTTTTATAGTTTTATGTTTTTAAGAGTTTCTTTTAGTGCTGCTTTTCCCCAGAGCCTGATTTATGCTGGAGCCAAGGTCTTTGCTGTGACCCCATAAAACAGCACTGGGAAGGGCTGCCTGGCTCAGCTTCCACAGCAGTCTCTGGAACAAAAAAAATATTCTTTCGATCAAAAAACTTTTAAATCAAGAAGTGAGAATAAATCTCACACAGGAAAAATCTGGGGACTTTCCAAGCAGCAATGGTGTTCAGGGAAGAGTGAGGGGTCTTTCCACACCCCAGAATCGGCTTTATAGAAGGACCTTCTGCCTACACTCCATCCCAATGCTAAATCCGAAGATTATTTTCCGTCTTTTTTTCTTTTCATCCCCTTTTAACATAGATTTTGCTTCTGTTAAAGATGGCACAAACCCCCTCATCCTTACAGAGCACTGCAGACCTGCAACAGCTGGAGGTCTGGATGAACCCCCCCATGCACAAACCCAGGCACTCTGCCAGAAAACCAATGCAGTGTTCTGCTCAGTGGCTCTGCTAAGGAGATGTGTGCCTCGGCTGATGATGGCCCCACAGGGCAAGGAGAGTCGGTGGTGGCTGAGCCAGACACAGGAGCAGCCAGTGCGGGCACAGAGGGTGCCTTGCAAAGGAGGACACAGAGGCTCGGGTGAAGGTTGACACTAATGAGCAAGAGCATCTCCTCAGGGAGAAGGAGGAGAGCACGGAACGGGGTCTGAGCAGCGGCTGGCACTACTGCTCATCTGGGCTCACCGGCCAGCAAGCCTGAGAGCACACGTGGGTACACAGCCGTGCCAGGACAGTCAAACCCACCCTCAGCTTCTTCCCACCCAAGCACCGAGTGGAGATGTGGCACCCACCTGCAATTCCACTTCTCCAGAGGCTCCGCGGTGAAGTACTGCAAGTCTCTGGGGAAATGGTACTGGTAGCGACGGGAGACCACCCTGGCGTTGGCTTTCACAGACCAGAGGAGCCCAAAGAGGAGGAGGATGCCGCCGATGCCGCAGCAGAAGAAGCTGACAGAGCGGAGCAGGGCGCTGGAGGAGGAGTTGGGAACCACCTCGGCTTCCCGGGGAGGCAGGAGGTGAGCCCCGCTGCCGGCGGGGGTGCCCACCTCCCCATCACTCCACCAGGCAAAGCATAGTGTCCCCGTCACCAGCAGCACGGCCCCGGTGATGGTCATGCCGTAGCGGAAAGAGGCAGCTGCCATCCTTTGGAAGGAGGTTTTAGGGGGGGAGAAGAGCGAGACAAGGCATGAGAGAGCCCGCGTCCTGCAAGACAAGAAAGGGACTGGGTTTGAGCAGGACAAGGGCATGGAAGACTTGCCAGAGGAGGAAATTACTGAGCTAGGACCTCTCTGGGGGTTGCACACTCTTTAGCTACTTATTATCAGCCATCAGAAGGGGCATTTCCACCATTGCAGTTGGAGAGCCTTTAGGCAGAACAAAGTCAGCTGCCAGTTTGGACCCACAGACTTCCCAACAGACTCATAAAAACATCATCATTCCCACAAAACAACGCAGCGCTCGCATGAGGCAGGGTGGAAACCCCAGCCAGGGGAGCTACGGAGGCAGCTGTGGGGACTTGCATTGCTCTTCTCTTTGGGTTTTATTCCAGACTTCCTCCCAAGCTCAGAGGAATGCCAGATGGGTTTCTGATCAAAGCAAGGCTTATGGAAAAGGTTAGGTAAAGGGACATATATTTAAGATCTCATCACTTCCAAATTATCTGTGCATGTGTTTTCTCCTCTGAAACTGGGGGTAAATCAGTCCCATGGTGACAGTAGGTGTCTGGCATTACTGCTCAAAAGCCCACAGTCCAGGTGATTCAGGGCTGTGCTGCCTTTGGCTTTCTCAGGGAAAAGAGCCAAGTACCATCTCTGAAAGTCATAGAACTGCTATTTCAGGGGGAGAAAAAAGCCTTCATATGGTGGCAACCCAGAGGACCTCAACTAGGCATGGCTCCTGAGACCACTGAGTGAGTGGGGATCCCAGGGACATCTCTCTTCACTAATGGAGCCCACAGTAGCTGTGCTTCCCACCATGACCAAGCTTAGGGCAAGGACGGGAAATATGGAGATATCCATATCTCCATTAAAAGTCAGCAATGTGCTAGATGCAATCTAAGCCCTCAGAGATGGTGTTCAGGTGTAGAGACTGATGGAGAGCTGGGTGACCCACACTGATCCCCCACCTCTGCTTTCATCACATTGCTTATATGTCAGTAAAATGAAGATAATCTAGTGGGTTTGGTCGCTGTTCCTCCAGGCAGGGCTCTCCTCCTAAAGCAGGGACTCACAATGTACCCTGGGATCTGGAAGTGACAAGCCAGAACTAAGGAGGGAGAAGAAGTCCAGCACAGACTCAGAGTGATCAAGGGCAGGTGGAATGACATTATTCCAAGCCATTATTTATCAGATGGGCCCACTAAATGGAAAGTCAAATTACTTTGTAGTGAAAGAAACACCATCTGATCTAATCTATGTTTAATGAAGAAATACGATGAGAAATGAGATTTAGGAAACCTGCAGGAAGGCTGCAGGACTGGGAGCCCCACCAACAAACTCTGGCTCTCATCCCATGGTCATGAGCCCAAATCCCTGCCCGGGCTGCCCCACCAGCAGCCACAGTCACCTGCTGGGAAGGAGGTAGTGTTTCTGGGCTGAGAGGAGGCAGAGCTTCCCCCCATAATGTGGGGATTTTGTTTAGATGCTCCCTCCCAAACAGCAGGGGCTTGTCTGAGCTGAGACAGAGTTAGGGATCGGCATCCTCCAACTCACCACTGAACATGAGCAGGACATGGCAGACAAGCTGTGCTTACGTTGCCTTGCAGTTCTAGATGCTCAGGAGAGAGCAAGGACCTACTGACCCACGAATCCAGATCCTTCTGAGAGCACTGCATTTTCCTGGAAGATTTTCAGCCGATCTTATTTGGCAAAAAAAGCCCAACCAACCAACCAACCCACAACCCAAAAACCCTACAGCAAAATTCTTCATCCAGCTGCATGGAAATTGGAGATTGCTCTGCACTCAAAGCCTGGATTGAAACAGCACCAAGAGTTGAAATGTTCAGCTCCTGCAGTCAACACTCTTCTCATCTTGGGGTGAGCCTGACGAGGTCTGGGAGATGCTGCCATTCCCCTGGTGAAGTTTGTGAGATGCTGTGATTCCCCTGCCTGGGCACTGGGAGTTTTCCAGCCCCAGTGCTGCACACATCTGGGAGCAGCGGCAGAGAGAGGGAGACGGATGTGGAGGGAAGGCAGAGAGCCTCTGGGAGGTGACGGATTGACAGCTTGAGAGAATAAACTCTTATCTCTTGACAAAACCAGCGCAGCACAGGGAGTAATGCTAAAAGCTCCTCCAGCCTACCTGGCACGTGTTGCCGCAGAGCGTGTGCAGGGACAGCTCCTCCACGCTCAGTGACATTGCCATCACGCCATCCCCTTGCCAAACCCCGTCTCGGGCTGGCATGGATCCTGAGCCTCTTTAAAAGACCCATGATGTTTTTCTCAGCACACCAACCACTGGAAGAAGAGGCCAAAGGAGCAGGGGACAGAAGTGAGATGTGATGCTGAGGCAGGACCCAAGCCCCTGCTCTCAAAGCCTGCTCCTGGCTCTGCTCCTGGGGCACTCCCTACATCAGGTCTCCTGGTGGGCATTTCCAGAGCAGGTTTCCACAGAGGGGCTACCCCTCTGAAGATGGCAATTGCCAGCTCCCAAACACCAGTCTCCATCAACTGAGACACCCTGACTTTTTGTTCTGTCCCATCTCCTCCTTTGACCTGCCCTGAAATAGTCTTTCCGGGGAAACAAATTTGCACGTTGCATGTACAAACAGATACAAATGTTAATAGTTTACATAGTTCCAGTAAGATGCTGAGAATAGCATCCCCCATATAAAGTTATGCAGATGGTGATTCATAGGGTCTACTAAGCATTACTCAGAAAAACACTCTTTTCCAGCGGCACAAGAACTGAAAAGAGTTTCGAATCTCTCCCACCGCCATCAAGCAGAAATCCACCTCCACACCCTATCCCTCCACAGCACTTACTGCCTGTCCTTCCACACCATTTGGGCTGGAGACCTTTAACCACTCTCAGATGAGTCAAGAAGAATGCCAGGGAGAGACATGCCAAAGTATGAGGGTGTCATTAGGAAGATTCCTTCCTGCCTTTATCTGAATTTCCTATTATTACTATTATTGTTATTATTATTATTATTATTAGTTAGGGGTTTGATACCCATCCAAACCACAGTAATAATGATGCTTCTGAAGAGTATCCGAGAAGCTGTCATTGTCAGCCTCCCAAAGGCAGGTTCGGACGGAAGGCAGCCCTGTGCCACTCCAGTCCCGGTGCCCCCAGCAAGACAAACAGCCGCTCTGGCCGCCCCGACGGCGGCGATGCCTGAACTCTCCGTCCCCTCTAAAGAAGCGACTGACACCCGGTGCCTCCCGCCCCGGGGGACCCGTCCCCGCCGCGGCCGGTGCCCTCGCCACCTCTTCCGTCTGGTAAGGGGACAAGCCATAGGGGGGAGTTTCCGTGTCCCCTTCACCCCCCTGCCCCGCTCCCGCCGTACTCACCCGCCGCCGCCAGCCCCGCTCCGGCCGAGCGGCGGCCCCCGCGGAGCCCGGCCCGCGGGGCGGGCGGGGCCGGGACCGGGCGGGGCCGGGGGCGGGCGGCGGTGGGGAGGGCAGGGCTGCCGGGGGCCTATCGCTCACCTCCCGGCACGTCGGGTCGCTCTCGACACCTCAGAGCGATGCTCCGGTCCCTGCCCGGCCCGTCGGGGCGCAGCGCTCCCGGGCGCTCTGTCCCGCAGCTCCCGTCCTGGGAAAAAAAACCAAACCAAACCAAACCAAAAAGATAAGAAAAAGAGAAAGAAAAAGGCAAAGGGAACTCTGCACACGCACTGTGTTGCTGTAGGAAGGAAGGGACTTCCTGGGGTGAATCTCACGGTCCGCCGCGAGTGCTGGAGAGGGAAGGTCGGTAAGGCTGGACGTGCCCCGGTGTGTCGGTTAGAGCGGTGGTGGCACTTCCCAGGCTCCCGAGGGACGGGCAGCACAGACCCCGGTCACCCCCGGTGCAGGAGTTGGGGAACAGACATATCAGGGACCTGGAGAGAGCTTCGGGCTGCGGAGCCCGGGAGAGGCACACGGTGGCTGAGACACCTCTAACCTGTGGACATCATTACCCCACACGCGGGACACTGCTGTCCTATGGGTGGGACACCCACGGTGCAGCACAGCGGGACATCTCTGCAACAAGCTTGCTTTGTGACCACTTCAGTTCTCCTCACCTGACAAATGCCAATATGGCCCCTTTCCCCTGTTCCAGCTGAATCTTTTTACCCTCGGCACAAGAAAGACATGAACCTGTTGGAGCAGACCCGGAGGAGGTCACAAAAATGATCAGGGGGCTGGAACCCCTCTGCTGTGAGTCCAGGCTGAGAGAATTTGGGTTGTTCAGCATGGAGAAGGCTCCCAGGAGACTTTCTTGTGGCTTTACAGTACTTAAAGGGAACAGTCTTTTTACCAGGACCTGTTGTGACAGAACAAGGGGTGATGGTTTTAAACTAAAATGGGGGAGATTTAGACTTGATATAAGGAAGAAATTTTTTCCACTGAGGGTGGTGCAACCCTGGCCCAAGCTGCCCAGAGAGATGGTTGATGCCCCATCCCTGGAAAAATTGTTGCAGATGTCCCTGCTCACTGAAGTGGGGTTGCACTAAATGACCTTTAAAGGTCCCTTTCAAGCCAAACCAGTCTATGATTCTATGATTCCACGATTCACTCATGAGGATACCTGGATGTTAAACAAGATGAAGGTTCTCTGATCTGAGGTTCAGATGGTCCTATATGACTGGCACCTGTATTCAGGCACACTTCCTCACCACAGAGCTAGAGGTAGATCCTATTAACGGCCGTCACGCCGCACTCTGCTATTGCTGTGCACTCTCACAGATCCATTGCGTTGCTGTTGAGCTACAGCTCAGCATTGCTCACAGACGCAGCCATTTCTATGGATACACCTGCGCAGGAGCTGACGCCTGGGCTCCTGTTCCTGGGTGCTTACAGCTCCTCACCTTGCTGGCTCAAAAACAGCTCAGGTTTTATCTGTACAGGCTGCAGGGACTGATGCAAAGCCCTGGTAGAATTCATATCTGCTTCATATATGCTTGGTAGCCACTCAGCCTAGCTGAAAATGTGTGGGTGTGCAGCCCCTCTTGCCTGCAGACACCGAGGAGTTTTACAAATGGTAAACTGAGGCACAAGGAGGGCCAGTTTACATGGGCTGTCCCTATAGCAGGTTGGGTCTCCATCACAGAGGACCATGGGGCATGGGGCCCTGAGGACAGCACCCGAGCATGGCCTCACTCCCCAGGCTGGTATAAAGCAAGATCCTCAAACCCCAGGGTACAAACCCTGACAATAAATCCCAGCTCTCCTCTAAACACTGCAATCCTTGTTCCTTGTCAGGACAGAGTTTGGCCCTGGGGATCCCAGGAGTGAACATCTGGATTCCTTTGCCGCAGATACAATAGTGCTGAGCATTCACATTGCTATCCATGAGTGATGCGGGCACTGTGGATCATCAGGTTCCCTGTTAAAGGACAAGGAGATGTCTTCTGTTGCTCCTTACCTGCTCAGATATTGTATCTAATGGAAATTTTATTGTTCAATGGATTCTGAAGCACTTTAAGTTGGCTTTTGCATGTGGCTCTGTGTGCTCTTCCTAGCACAGGGCTGCAGAGAGTGAGGAGGCTCCATGCCAATGCACTGCTCTGGCCCTTTGGTCCTCCAGCCCCATAACCATCTGGGATCTTCCATCTTCCCCAGAGACCTGGCCTATGGGCAGCTGCAAACCCACAACAAACACTTAACAACAGGGCAGAAGCTGTGAGTTCTGAGTGTGCCCACCACAGAAAAGAGCCAGCACCGCCATCTGCTTAGCAGCACCTTGGCCAAACTTCATTTTCCCTCTCTGAGAACTTTCTTGCTGGTGGACAAAGTGCTGCAACACATCATGGGGCTTCTCCAGAATAACAACAGAATATCTGTGCAAAATATGTAAAACCTTCCATGCAAGGTGAAACCGCAGTGGAGAAAACAAAAAGACAGTTACAGCCCCTGCAAGAACAGGAACAAAGGAGGAACGGAGAGAGATTGTTCCAGTAATTGCCTCCCCCAGGTAAGCCTGCTGCTGCTGGCATGGAAAAGTGCTGCTTTTGATTCACTGTTCACCACATTTTGCTGCTGCAGCAAATCACATGTAAAATAGTGTATATTATTGTATAATTAGGCAAATAAGTTAGCTTTTTCAATAGCTCTGTGTGTAGGGGGCTGTTCTGCAGGCATGTTCTGCCCCATCACGACAAGGTGGTTGATGCCAGAACACCAAGTCAAGAGTGACAGTTTGGGTGCACCAGGGCACCAAGCCCAGAGAAGAGGAGCCCAGGGTCCCTGCCAGGGCCCTCATACCTGGGCTGGGAGTGTTGACACCCTGGTCCAGGGCACAGGTCTCCATCGCTGATTTGGCACCTCTCCCCATGCCCAGCTGCCCCTGGCAAGCACCACTTGGCAGGGTGATGCCACCCGTTATGGAGCCACTAAAAAGCCACTGATGACGCTCTAGAGGACACATCTCTGCAGTGCCCTGGTTTGAGCTAGAACAGAACTATTTTTGTTCATTGACTTTACTTTTCAGGTCACTCTCTTCTAAGTAAGTGCACTTTCTGAAGTTAACGGGCTATCTTTGCAGACAGTGTCTGCTTCTAGCAGAGATAACACACCATGGTTAGAGTTACTGCCAAGGGTTGGTGTGTGCAGAAAGGCTCTTGCTTATGCTTTCTCCTATGGAGACCAAGGCCACTGCTGGATTTTGTGCACCACGTTGGGGGTGCAGAAGGTAAAAGGCGGCACCTATGGGGACGAGTGGACAGGACAGGGGACCCCAAACTGACCAGTGAGGGATTCCATCCCATGTACATCATATTCAGTATAAAGCTGAGGGATCACAAGGGTCAAGCTCTCTCTTCTTCAATGGCTGGCATCCAAAGAGGTCTCTGTTCCTTCTGCCTTCAATCCCAATCTGTGCTTTCCCAAATCCAGTTGCAGAATCCAGCTCCTGAATCTGTTTCCCATCTGCTGCAGAGTCCAGTCTGGGACTTCCCCAGTGCCTGCCCACAGCATTGGTGGTGGGTGACAGTGATGTAATTGCCATCAGATTGGTTGGGTTCAATATTGATTTTGTATATATTTGTTTATATTTAATTTTACTATTATTATCATTAAAGCTGTTTTAGTTTTCCTGTACATAAGTCTCTCTCCCTTATTCCCTTTCTCTTCCCACTAGAGAAGGGAGGGGGGTTAATAGAGAGTTTCTGTCATTCATCTAGTGGCTGGCCCAGCCCTAACCCTTGACAGAGGAAAACAGAGGGCGTGGATCAAGCCCTCATGAACAGCAGACTAAGTGAAAAGAGAATGGGAAAAGAAAACACTTCCAACATTTTTTCTTTCTGAACTGTTCCAGGTGCCATGACTACAGCCTGACTTTCTGAGATGGAAACCTCTTCATCTGCTGCATACACCTAACAAAGGAACAGTTCATCACACCCTGCTTGTGTAGCACTTTACTAATCACTGCAGGCAAGTAGGTGTCCCCAGATTGCTGGAGGCTGGGGTTGGCAGTATACACACGCCAGCCATTCCACCTTTCATTTCAGGCCAGTAAGTCAGTTATAGAAACAAAGTACAGCTCCTATCTTCTGCCAACTCAATTTATTCTCTCCATCTGGAACATAGTCCAGCATTACAATATAAGATTAGTCTTTTCCAAGATACCAATCTGCAGAACATAAGCTATCAAAAGGTGAGGTTCCATTCTGTCTCCAGCTCCTTCCACTTTTAAACACAGACAAAACCTCAAATTTTCCACTTTATCATCTTGAAACTAGCCAGCAGAACATCATTTTTTCCTCTCCCTCTCCAATATGACCGCAGCTTATTTTTGCTCCCAGAGGGTCCCTTTGGGATACCAGCAGGTATCAGATCTCTGGAGACGGACAGGTCAATGTGCATATATAACTGAGTATGTCTGAATCTGGAGTTAGCAGAATTCATTTTGGGGAGTGAATCACTGAATTGACAGTCCAAGATGAGGAATCTTTTTTCATCACAAGTCCTACTCCAGAAATCACAGTGCTATTCTACTGAAAAAAATGGAATTTGCTTAAAATGGCCATTTAGTAGGAAATTCAAAATGCAAACAATGGGTCAAAGAGATGAACCTCTCAGCCATGCACTGGTAACAGTGTCGGCACTAAGGAGGAGAACCATCACAAAAACACTGACCACACATGCCAGCAGTGACCCATATACAGAGATCAAACATACTCCCGTGATCAGTCATGTGTGTTTGATCACTGCCAAAGGAAAAGAAAGCAGCTCTGCAGAGCTAAAAAACCCTCTCCGAGTCACTGGGTCCATTCCGTAAGAGCTGCCTCTATACTTGACACACAACATGGAGCTTTGTAATGTAAACAACATACGAGATGAAAATATACATCAAGAAAGAAGGGAAGAGACCAAGCAAATAGAGCAGGAAAGGAGGCAAAAAGGAAGGGGGGGTTAGCAAATCTGTCTCTATTTCTGCTCCTAGGTATCTCCTTACTGCCAAAATTTTGAACAACTGCTCTGCAGAGCTTTCACTCCTCTGCTTTGTCAGTTATAAAGTCAGAGACCTTGAACACCAGAGAGAAAACTGTGTGTCAGTGGTGGCATTTTCCATGTAAATCTACATAAACCTTTCAAAAGAAAAAAAAAAAAGGAAAAAGAAAAACCTTCTGAATTTGCATGACCTCTAGTTTTGGGGTTGTTTTTTTTTTTTTAACACCAATTAAGGTTACAAGACAGAAATCACTGAATGCTCAGTATTTAATTAGCATTAGGCATATGACCAGACATTGTTGTATCTAACTTGTGGCTTGGGACTTACGATTGTAGGCTTTCTACTGGTAGCCCCTCTGGACAGGCACCCTCAGGAATTACACTGTCTTTGGTATGAAAACCCTCTCTGTAAATTGTTGTGTAATCCCAGTTCCGTTTCTGAAACACCGAATGTAAGAAGAGCTGTTCATCTCAGCACTGCTACCTTAAAAACTGATTAGTTTTAATATATGTAGACACTGATGCTTTCTTTTGTAACACCGTATGCACAAAAAAACTTTTTTTGTTCACGCCAATATCCCAATTTGCATGCTTCCTGTCACATCAAATGAAACTGCTCATTGGAAATTGGGACATAAGCTACCACTTGCATTCATGAATATGTGCCACCCGCTTTCATTTAGCACTTGACATTCTAATGTGCTCTTGAGCAGTTCTGCAGGTGAAAAGGCCAGTCATTATCAGCAGCCACGGGAGATAAGAAATATATGGGAAAAGCTTATCTGAATCCAAAGATTTTCAGCTTTAGCAAGTTTTTCACAATTCAATCATTAAAAATAAATGTGGAAGAAGCTTTTCTCCCTTTCTACTGCTAGACATGGATCTGCATATTCACAGCAACCTCGACAAAGGATTTCTGTGCTGCATTTCCACAGTTTCCTGCATTGCACTTTACACGGTAAGCAGCAAGACAGGGTGTCTCTCCTGTAGAAATGACAAGGGGCTTCAATTTATTGAAAGACACTTCAGAAGAGCATGTGGGTACTGGTGTCTCTTCACAGCCACTCCACATCAGCATTAAACACTTTGAACTGTCAGTGTAAGAATAAAAATAAAGCAAGTCCTTTAAAGTGACCCAATGAACTAATTTGTGCAGTCTAACATAATAATTTATTCATTTGTAATTTCTCTCCAAGTACTCTGAACAGAACTACAAAAGTCTGTGAAGCACTATTGCCTTCCTGGTCGAAATGGATATCCTCTCGTAGCTGCAGGTTTCAAAGAAACAGCCTTGTTACAGCTCTGTGAAATGGAGGAGGCTTTACCAAAGATCGGTCACTTTGGTTTTGCTCTCATGATGAATATAGATCTGGGTTAGAGCCTTGGGCATTAATCCACCACGCTGGCTGTCATGTGTATCTGATCAACTGAGTGGTCTGCAGGCTTATATTGTATTTAGCTTAATCAATGGGCTCGAACAACTCAAAGGTCTCTGTATCTGCTGAGAAAAAGCCTGGTAAGAAATATGCACCCATTTTCACATGGGATCCTTTTCCTATGGAAGACAGGCAAAATTCCCACTGTCTCCAAAGAATTCAATGTCAACGTACCAGCAGTTTGCCAAAGAGAATTTAATCTTATTTTTAAATCCAGAAGATTCAATTTTATACTTGGTTTTTAAGTTATACCTTTCCTTTCCACAATGCTTTATCCTTTTAATTGTCATTGTTGTTCCCTGCCCTGGCACTGGCTTTCCAAGGAAATCCATTCATCTCAATATCTGTGGGACTGACAGAGCTCCTCACTAGCTTGCAGAAATGATGGAGATAAACAACATGCAGTTTATTCAGATTAATGGGTGCAATGACAATTTGCTCGTGACAGGAGCAAACAAAAGGTCTTTACAATGTAATGATGACTATTGCTATGGTGAAGTATGAGCAATTTTTACAGACTGGAAATTGGCAATAAAATGATTCACTATCTGCTAAAGGGGTCTATTAGTAATAAGTGTTCCTAAAGATAACAGGGCATTTTGAAGACAAATTGTCAGGCACATCTCCTTTATCTAGGGTGCTCAAGGAAGAGGTTCTGCCAACACAGTAACAGTCAGCAGCAGAGGACAGCTTTCAACTAAAGGAATGGTGCCTGAGAAGTAAGATTTAGCCTGCAGCTTGCAATAAAACCTTACCATGTTAGTGCACTTGCTAATAAGCATTTGTTAAGACAGAACCAAGTAAGGAATGTTATGTTTACTGCCCAGTAAGGTAAAAGATAAGTAACACACTATCCCCAGAATGCTACCAGTAACAAATATGGTGCAAGGAACTCAGATTGTCTTCAGAAAAGCCAAACATAAAACAGTCCTGGGAATGAAACTCATGCTTGAAGTCCTCCAGAGTTAGAAAAAGCCCATGTACAACACATGACAGAAGTTATCAACTCTGCTAAAAAACTGTTGTAACACATTTGAAATCAGCTTCTGAGACAAGAGGAAGAAATGTGTTCTGTTTGGAGCCATATAGGCTTTTGTCCTTTTGTTGACTGAATTCAGTGGAGTTGCCAGTGGATCACTCCTTCACTGGATCACTGGATCTGACCTTATATCTGTCCATACCTGTCCAAACTGGCTTCAGCAAATGAATCCACAGCAAGATGGCTCACCATTTTGAATGCATTTTCTTTTATGAGAGACTCTGCAGGAAACTTGAAGCGTAAACCATGGCAATTTTTCACAAAATGCTCTTAGCAGTTTTCATCATTAATCATATACCCGTCTCTTCCTACTAATCTCACAGTCCAAAGCATATATATGAGTGTCTTCACATGTGCTTGCTGTAGTTCTCCAGTCCAAGCTGAACTACAAGCTGAAGCAGTACACACAGAACTTACAGGAGGAACCCAGGAATGCAGGACCAAACTCTGGTGCTTTAATTCACAACACTAGTTTCTCCTGTTCATAAAAGTGCAAATTAAAATTAAACAATTTGGTGTCAAGTATTTGAATGCAAAATAGAAATGCTGACTATTTCAAGATTGCACATTCTGATGGAGACAATTTTGTTTATAATTTGATGACACTTCAAGTTTGCTGGGAATAAAAATAAATACATGTGAAATCAACAATTGAGAAGTGGTGATTTTGTGTGGCCATAGCTCTGTAACATATCTATGGTGGTTACTTTAAGGGCTGAGTTCAACTGGATTGCTTTGGATTTGTATCACAGCACTACATTCTGTTCTGATTTGAACTGGTATAATTCTGGAATACTTTCATTAACAATAGTGGGAGGTTTGCTTTGGACTACATCATATGAGCAGTATAAACTAGAACACTGGTTACTAAACACATGGTATTCATCTAGTAGCCTTTTTACAGTGTTCAGGTAAAGCAAGAGGAGAAAGAAACCAAGAGAAATACAGATAACACTAGGTTATTTACAGGAACTTTCCAGATTAGAAATACATCTATGAAAACTATACTTTTTGTTATTGTTTCTGAAATCATTAATCATGGTGCTGAATATGAAAACAATCATTTAGATGCAGCTGGAAAAATAACTTATCTGCAGCTGAACTGGAACTGACTCCTTAGAAATCAGTAAATGAGAAAATTTTTAATCACTACTAAGTGCAAAATTATGCAGAAGTGTTCAGCATTCCCGGGCTTCACTCCCTCCAGCTGTCTTTAGCAAGCCAGCTAGGAAAAAGGAGGAATGTAATTTCACTGCAGCAATTGCTGTCTGTGTGTCTCTCTCTTATCCAGTACATCATGACCCTTTAGTTCCTACAGAATGCAGAAGGATACTTCAGTGCATCCTTTTCAACCATACAGATGTAGAAATAGACTGTGTGCCCATGTTGAGATGCTCTTCCCTAGTTTTCTCAAAAAAATCTTTTGTTTAAAACCTGAAATTCGAACAGGTCCTGAGGGTCCTGTACTGGCTAACTACCAATACAGGAGCTCCTTGGCTGTTCAGTAAAACAATCTGTGGACATACCACTACATCTTTGTGCGTACCCAAATGCCCCATTTGTACCTTCTCTCCCAAGTGTGTCCCTTTTTGGGACAGGCAGTGCTTTCACTTTGTGTTTTAAAGCAACCAGTATACTCTGAATCTCCAGTGCAGACTTGAGGCACCAGTTCAAATAAGCAAGCAGATTTGAAAATAGCTGCAGTAGGGAATATTCTGTCCCCACTACAGAGCGTAGAAGAGATGTGATCAGTCCAGCCTGTTATTAGAGCAGGCAGCTCTTGCCCTGTGGCAGGTTGATCTTGCTACAATAGTATCTAAGGGCTCCTTCGCATGAATACAACAGCAAGATTAAATTTGATGATCAATCCAAATACAGTTTGAGAGAAATGTTACTTTTATTCATAAAACACAGCCCTGAGTTAAATAGCAAGAATAGTGACACAAGTCGCAACTCCTGAAAATGAGGATAATTTTCCTTTAAAATAACAAACGAAGCTGAGGTAAATTTTCTCTGAAATATAACTTAATTGAACTGTGTCAATGTATGTATTATATATTAAGTTAATAAAATTTAACTACTAGAGCATTAACTCAAAAGCTACAGGAGCCTACTGATGGAAAGTTCCATCAGTTTTAAGATAGCAACCTATATGTAAGGCAGGGCCAGCAGCAGACTTGTTATGCATCTTTCACAAACACTGTTTGTTTGCTAAAGCATAACAAATTCATGTGTTTCTCCTTGCGCTGTGTACTTAGGATTTCACAAAGAGAGTAACAAATCAGACCATGTTTAATATTGGAGGAGGACCATTAAAATCTCTTGCAAATGTCCATGTCACAGGTGTTTTGCTGCAGATTCTACCCCAGTAAACACACAGCTGCTTATCATCACATAAGGTAGAGTTCAGATTAAAGGAAGATGCAGCATGTTGGTTAATCAGGGAGAAGAAAAAAAAGAAAAAAGAAAAAAAATGTTTCTGTTTCTGTGTTTTCTACATCACTGAACACTGAGACACAATGTCATTTATTTTGACCATATAAACCATGACCACATATTTGTGGATGCAATTACTTCAACTTTATACTCACTAGCTTGGAAACAAGCCCCATTTGTCTCATTCCTCAAGGAAAATAAGAGCCATAACGCAGAAGTGGAGAATAGAGATGTCACATCCATTCAATTCACCCTCACAGCTTCCTTGTCTCCTATACAAATCCCTGTTCCTGAGTTATTTGGGGCAGGTTTGCGTCCACCTTACAGGAACTGATTTGTGGTAGGATTAGTTTTGTGGAGTAAAAATACGAGGAAAGAGGGAAAGATGAAAAGGTGTCAAAGTGGACAAGCACAAGTATATAGATTCAGAGCTATCCTAAGGAGCAGCTCTTGGAAATGAGCAACAGCTCTAAGACTCTTTGCAAATATTATTCCTTTCCTGTTGGATGGCTAAATAGCTTGTTGAAGGATATTTTACTTATTCAAACTCATGTGTATTGGAAAGCAGCAGTTAACTACTTAAGAGTAGAATACATCAAAACAGCCTTCACACATTTCTTCAGTCAGTAGCAGCAACGCTATAGCCCCTCTTTAGGCAAATAGCAAATTTATGCAGCATGGTAGCAGGAATCATGCTGGAAGGAAATTCCCTGGACTCCACTCCTGCACCACTGACTCTCGGTTTAAGGCAGCTGAGGTATTTGCCCAGACCAATCTTTACCGTAACATGAAGTGCAATGGCTGTTGCACTATTTGAGCCCATGCAGGCCTGGTTAGGGTGCTTGCAAGTGCTGCTGAAAGGGATGAGTGGGCATTTAATTATTTCTCCCTCATACTCTCTTGCCAGTCCCTGGGGACTGGTGACTCCAGCTGCCCACCCACATGAGTTTGGTCTAGCGTAGCGGGTGGCCTGGTAGAGCCCCATGCAGTGAGAAGACATGGTTAACCTGCTGAAAGTGAAAGCTGGATGCTGTCCCAATGTCCTGTCCTTCTTCCACTTAGAGCTGACCTAAAATCATCTGGTTTATGTTACAAGATGAGCAACTGCAAGGGTTACTGGTCAGAGATAGAGGAACTAGCAATATCTGTCTAGACCTTTGATGGAATTAACCTAAAGGATTTCAGTACTCTCATGCAAATTGATTAGGAGGTGTGTACACATACACCTTATTTCTCATCAAGCAGAGAAAAT
>JANIJG010005657.1:5018-22161 GCA_024611175.1 Megaceryle torquata
AAATATTCTTTAAACAGGCTACAGTACTATTTTTTTAGAAAATAATTATTTTTTTATAATGTTATTAAAAAAAAAAAAAAAAAAAAAAAGGCAGATAGTAGAGGCCAATAGAAATTGAAAATTTTAAAAATAGACATATTCACCCAAAAAGAAAATAAAATTTGCAGAAAAACACTGCTTTCTACCTTCAGGGGTTAAACTAACCACAACACTCAGTGGGGCTTATACCCACCACGTATAGCCTCTCTTTTCTTCCAAACACCTGAAGATACAGTTCTTCAGTGGGCTGAAGTTCTTGCACGCAGCTCACAGACTGAGTAACAAGTAGGAGGACTGACGACATCCCCAGAAAGTGGAGGAGTGGAAGCCTCAAGCCAGGCAGCTGAGCACCAGCAAAGGTGTTCCTTACTGGTGACCACAGCCAGGAGATTGCAGAACCACTGCGGTGCCTCTCACAGGGCAGGAACGTGCTCGGCCAGGCAACAGCACAAGCCACCTGATGATGGGCTAGGCAGACAGGTTCACCCAACCTCTGTAGCCTACTCCTAACCGTGAGCAGGGGGAAAAAAGGAGCACACCAGGCACAGCACCCAACACCTGCAGGCCAGCCCAAGAAATACCCATTGCACCACACAGAAAACCCAAATTCTTTCGAAGCTCAGACACAATGTACAACCTCCTTAAACAGTATAAATGGGCTTGGCTGTATTTTACGTGCAAGATATTTAATTATTATACAAGTACTTACTGAGGATTAATTAGCATACAACAAGGATCTGAAACATGCAGACGTTTGTCAAAGAAGACAGGGTTTCTAATGATTTATTATTGTTTGATTAACAACATCATGCAGCAACTATGCTATTAAATCTCTGTTTTGCATGCTACAGAACCTAAAAGCGTTACCTAGTGATGTACTATCCTAGTCTCAGAAGAGGGTAACAACTTGATCTTTGGTTTTCTCTCACCCCCAACTCAGAAAATGCTCATTGTTACAAATGAGGTAGTGGGAAGGAACCTTTAAAATATCATACTGTGAGTTGCAGGGTTTTTACTAAATGCTATAATACTGTTTTAATATTCTGTGCAAATAAACTCAGTGCAGCTATCTTTTGACAAAATGGGAGTCAGTTTGAACTCTTAATCCGAAAAAAATGGGAATCAATTCTGGTGTTCTGTGGGTGTGAAATCTGCTGAATGTATTTATGCCATGTTGTCCTGCACTTCCTTTAGGGAATATGCCATCTTACCACCATTTCAAAAACTAAAACATAATCTTTACATATGTGCTGTAAAATGTCTCAAAATCCCCTTTGAATATAAGGAAAGGTTTTGAGGGAACCTTTGCTAAATATTTAAAAGGACTATTGGCTTATTAAATACTGTCATGTGAAAGACAAGAAAGGATGATATAAAGCACATGCCTTTTATTTTTTTTTTTCACTTAACATTGGTGCTCACTTTGAACACTGTACAAGCCCATTCATCAGAAGAACTGATGCATTCTAAGAAGTATTCCTTCTTATCAGATAAATGTAGCAATGGCATCTTGCTATTATGAAAATGATTAAATTCCTCCTTGGTTAATTGTGTAAGACCTGCTCCTTTGCAGTCAGAATCCCCTCTCCATCCTCCCTGCTAAAACATCTGAAAAGACCACGTCTGAAAATTAAAAGTGATGTAGTGAAATCGAGCCGGCACAAGATATATTGCTTATAAGAAAAGCAAACCTAGGGGAAAACCAGTCAGGAATAGAACATGCAGCTTCAGTTTATCATACATAGAAACTGCATGACTGACTATTTTACAGGTAGAAAACTGAACACATTTCTCTGCACATTACAATGCATTTGACAAGTAGATAATACAGTGACAGTCACACTAAAAATACAGACGTTAAGACTGAAAATATTCTATAAGAATAAACACTTCCATTAAAACAAAATCAAAGTAACTTTCTTCACGACAACAGATACGTTTCAGTAGGAATCTCTGAAAACAAATTTAAAACCACGATGAAATATATTAGTATAAACTAACGAAAAAATCTCTTGGCATGGAATTGCCTGCAGAGAGTGCATTTATTCTGTAAACACTGTAACAATGATTATCTGTCCTTCCAGCTCTCAGTGGAGACTCCTGCTTTTATAAAATGTCTTGTGGTGACTTACTAAATTCAGGCTATTTCAATTAGTATTACTGCACATTAAAAATTAATTGTATTAAAGAGTGGATTAAGGTTTAAATTTCAATTCTACAGTGTGTGTGCTAGAAATGACAGCTAAAAATCAATGCTTTCTGGCCCATAATCGGAAGTTTGTACGACCGAATGGCATGGAACTGGCGCCAGTTTTAAAAGAATTGATAGTTCAATTCAAGGTGTGTCAGCTCTAATTCCTGGTTTAAATGGGAATGCTACACGGCCACAGTATTAAGCTAAAGAAGAAACAGGAAAAAAATAAAAAAGCTGCCTTGCAATGAAGAAAATGTGTCAGCTACATAAAGATGGAAAAAATCCAAATTACAGCTCAAAATTCACATTTGGTATCACTGAGGGAAAAAAGATGTTTTAATGGGATGATGACTTCATTACAGAAGATATTTTTTTTTTTTCCGTATTTAGAACACGTTGTTAAAATACCGCCCGGAATTGCAATTTAGGCCCCAGTCTCGCAAACACTCGAGAACACATACAGCCTTTTTCCGGTATAAAAGGAAGCTTGTGGCATCTTCTCATCTGAATAAAATCATCCGCATAGTTACATGTTTTCAGGATCAGGCCTCCTCATTCCAATCCCTACAGCAGTGCCATGCAAGCCCATTTCAAACTTTCACAGATGCAGGTAAACGCGTGAGCCTGAGGAACCCACGACACTCCTGCTTTGGGGCACTTGTCTTGGTGCAAATAGTCCTGGCCAAGGACAGCGCCGAGGAACGCAGCCACCAGAGCCTCAAGCCAAAACACCTGGGAGCCCTGATACCGTGCAAATCATGCAATGGAGCTGTAGCTTCTACTTCCACCCCTCAGCAGAGCACCAGCTGGGGATGCTGACTTCCCAAGCTGCAGTGGGAGGCGTGACAGGAACGTTGCTTTCGAATGTTATCAAAAGTGTAAGTGATCAGACAGCAGGCTACAGTGATGAGGGGATATGGGAATGGGCAGCAATTCTTTGTACCTCTAGTAAGTATGTCAGCTATGGTGTCCTGAGCTGTCCTGTTGTTGTAGAACACAGGACAATTTCTTGGTCTGCACCCGTATGAAATCAATGTTTATCTTCCACTTTATCGTCTGACAAATCAGTTAAAACTTGTCTTCATGGGTGAAGGCTGCTGCCTCTACAGCTAAGGCAGAAATCTGCACTCTTACCTCGCTGAAGCTTGTATTTGGAAGTTGTCACTGTAAGTTGGAAATATTTCTGAAAATGTCTTTATTAAAATATTTGTATCTTCGCAACAATAATATTTTTTTATTACTTGGGCAAAACTGAATTTTGCAGAACACTCCTTGAGATCGTGGCACTGGATGATAAACTGATACTGCTGCTGTAACTCTTCTTTGAATGTGAACACAGTGCCAAAAGGAAAGGAAACAGCTCAAGTAAAATAATTTTTTTGCACTCTTCTGTATTGTAAAATGTATGGGGAATAGCAAGAAGAGAAAATGCATGTTCCATTTGTTATAAATCTAGTATTGCTCCTGTTTGAAAATGGTTAGCAAGAAATGCTTGTCACTTCTATCAGCCACAAACTAATTTTTTTTTAAGAGCAAATGATGAAGAACGCTGCAAGTCGAGTGAACAGACCACGCTGGCATCACTAAAGTACTGCAAAGCCACCCAGGATGGCAGAGTCTGGGACTGAACAGTCATTGGTGTGTACCTAAGAGACAAGTTGATGTCCAAAATGTTTTTAAAGATCCCCTGTGCTGCGCGGATGTCCAACAGCAAGTTTGGCATCAAGAGAGTAAAGAAGATGGGTTGTAATAACAACAATAAAAAAATAATCTGGTGCAAATGGACCCCAAGGTGTAGTAGTCATCCCCATGCAACAATCACCCTTCACTGCAATTTAGTGATGTTGCTTCATTACAATACAGCATACAAAAGGGGCAATATTAAGGCATACTATTTAAAGCTACAAGATCCGTGGTGCCAGCTATAGCTGGTACTGAATCAGGGTTATAGATGAAAAAGAAGGGAATTTCAGCAGAGAATACTGAAAAAGTGGGCCATTTTTACAAGGCTTAGCCGAGTGTCACAGTAAGGGACTGAAGGTAAAGACTGCCAATACATTTTATAGTGTGAACCCAGACATTTGTTACAAAATCCCAGCCGTAATTGGTTGCAAATTAATGATAGACAAGGAAGACAAAGAAAGGTAATTGGTTTAGGCAAAGGAGAAAAGAAATGTTTCCATATGATAGCAGAATATATAGAAATTGAGAAAGAGATTTGTGTGGGGTACAGGACCCTCAGCGTAGATGGATCTTGAAGCAACTTTCAGAATTGCAGTGACGAAGGACAAATTCTGAAGAGGAATAAGCCAATGCTATTGCCTGATGGAAGCCATCACAATTTCTGTTAACTCTTTTTCTGTTAACTGGTTCTGACTGGGGAAGAAATGAAGGACAATTTTTGTTGTGTGGTGAAGGTGATGTCGAGCATAGAAATCAGCTGGACCGCATCGGTGAGAAGTGATGATACAGTGAAAGAGGAGGAACAGGTTTTTTTTAAATTGGCCTCTGAAATGGATAGAAAATATGAACCAAACTTGGGAGCTCTAAGGCAAGCAGAAGAATTCCCCGTTAGCCAAGAGACAATATAAACCACAAATAATTTAACAGCTTGCTATTTACAGCATTACAGTACCTTTCCTTCTTAATGTACATTAACTAATTTGTCTTGAAGCATCTCTGTGGGTAAGTACTGCCTCCATTTTACATTTCAGTGACTTGTTCTTGGCTAGTGAAGAAGTCACTGGGAATGCTGGAACCACCACAAGTTTGCACCCGTTCTGACTCCCATTTCAACACGCTGAAACAAAAATTGTCTTTGTAGCCTGTCAAGCAAAGAACTTGAGAACAAGACTTGAAAAAAAGAGAGAACTCCAAACAAGAAAGGAGAACACCATAAAGAAAAAAGAAGAGGGAGAGACTGAGTAATGCCATGGAAAAGTTAACTGCATTTTGTGGGAGATAATGGCATAGGAGAATTTAAAGAGTCTTCCAAATCTGCTTTTGAAGGAGATGAATGGGAAGGATACATTTAAGAAAAAAGGGGAGCTAAAGTGTGTTGAGAGTGCTTCTCTTGTCAGAGAAGAGAACTTCTATTGAAGCTCTAGGTTAAAGGAGACAAAGAAAATCACTGGCCCACAAAAAGGCTGGCCTGGAGGACCCATCATAAGGGTTGAAAGAGAAGCACCTGCCACACAAAAGCAGCAGTTGATATAAAATACGATAAAATATGATAGGTGACATATCATAGAAATTAAGAGTCCTATTTTCTATCACCTAATGTATTCCATGCACCACCATGAAGGATTTTTCCTGGCAGTACAATCCAGTCTGTACCGCTGGGCACACTCCATCACTGGTGCAAATGCAGCAGCAGGTGAAAGTAGAGAACTTTCCCATTATTAAGAACTATCCCTAAGACTAAGTTTTCTTGTCTAGCTCTCTGCCCAAGCCTATTTATTTCATTCCTCACTTATTTCATTTTATTTTCCTTTTGTTTGTATTTTAGTCTTCTTTTTTTTAAGCTCCGCTATATTAATCAAAAAAAGGTTAAAAATACCATCCCTGTTAAGTCTGACTTGAAGAATAACAGCACACAAGGAGCAAAGTGGGTGAAAAGTTCACATCTGGCAGGGAAATGTCACTCAGCTGATGAGAAGAGTATTTAACTGTTCTGGTGAAAATTGGTTTTGATTTGATCATGTTATGACAGTTTGCAAATCACACTTTGCACTAAGCGGTATTTGGGTGAGGCTTTTTAACCAAACTTGAAGCAAATGGAAGGCTGAGTTGCCTCTGAGTATCTAATTGAACGAAGTGGTAAACATCAACAACTCCCAGGCTGTTCAATGAATTACTCAGTGCTCTGCAGGAGCCTCATCTGGGAGACTTGGGGGGGGAGGGGGGGGGGGTTGTGGTGGATTTTTTTTGCACAGTTATCTAATGTCTGGACACTTGCATAGGTGTGCAATGGAAAGCAGCGAAGCTGCGAGCACAGAGGGTTCATTGTGAAGGTGGCTTGCGAGAGGGTTGGGAGAAAGGGTGCCGAGCCAAGCAGCTAGATACTGAGAATATACTGCTGAGGTCCCGATCTACAACACTCTAATAAGGTGCTGTGTGAGAGAAAAATTCAACCTGTATGGCTAAGCACTGCATAAAGAAAATGAAAACAGGATGTTACAGGCATATCCTGAACTCTGGCCACCATACATGTGTTTTATGATTGGTTTTGATTATACAAATACACTATTCCTTTTATCATTCAGTCAAATCTAAACATGAGACTTGTACCTTTCAGTGTAAACTCAGTGAATGGGGCAGTGTTTTGAAACAGGCTTTGTCCAACACACTATGAATAGTATATTCTGTAAAGGCTCTTGGATAAGTACCACGTATATTGGATTATATTCATGTAATAAAAATAATGTGTTATGTGGCTTTGCACCTTTGAGCAGGTCTCCTTCGCTCTGCCCACTGCTTCATTTCCTCGGGGGCTTCTCCTAATGCCCTGAATTGCACAACATATTCAAACAGCAGTTTAGTTAAGATAAATAAATCCTCCGAAAGGAATGTTCCTTCTTCCTTTCTCCCTATACATTGAATTTACCTCTATAATTACGTTAGTTTAAGGCCACATGACAGGATTACTCAGTTCTGCCCCACTGATAAGTTGGTCGCATGGTTTTATTTGCATGTTTGACTAAGAGGGTGTATAATAATTTTTCACAGGCAAACATCTTGATATTGAACTTTAAGGGCTTGACATTTTTATGCACATAAAATTTTAATTTCGCAGTATTTACATTTCACATTTATCAATGAGGGTTTAATTATTTTTTTTTTTTTATTTCACAGACATTTATATTTGGTTTGCTGGTCACTAAAGCCACTGTCTTACAAGGTGAATGACATGGAAGATAGGCCATTCAGCTTATATGCACACGTATACACCCATATATATAAGAAGAGGGTGCATTCAACCACAAAACAGCTTGTATTTTAAGTAGGTATCACCATTTCACTTTTCTATTGATTTTTCCACTGGCTCCAGTTAAAGAAAGCAACTCTACATGTGAAAAAGGGTGTGCAGGAGTATCTTCTGAGCATACATGGTCTACAAGACATGTAAAAATAAGGGGTTTTTACCTAAATATAATTGTAAGCTGCCACAAAGGCTGAATTCGAAGTACTCCTTCCTGAAAATGTAGTGGTAGCTCGGCCACTATGCTGAGGAGACAGAAGGAGCTACTTTCCTCAGTAAGGATCATCGAGTGTGTCACTGGTTAATTCCTGTTCTATGCTCCTCATTAGCATTACTCTCAAGTTTCTGGTTATCATATCCGAAATATTAAGACATAATAAGTACGAAGGTGCAGATAATTGGATATTAACCAGAACATACTTGACTGGGCAGGAGGTAGGGCCTTGCTTAAACTAATCCTGAAATGTATTAATCACCAATTAATGAATGGGTTTCAAATTCATTTTCTATTATAGAACACCTCTGAGTATCTAAGCTTTTTCTAATAAAATGAGTTGGAATAACAGGATAGGAATAAGAAACACTCCAATTTGAGGCTGGTTTGAATTAATTCCCTATAGCTTGTTGTTAAATTCGTTGAAAACAATAATCCTGGTATGAGTGACTTCCTTGAGATATATATAATATATATTATAGCATTTATAGGCTCCATTTGCAGGTGCAAATGGTCATATAGAGGCTAAATTCAGAACAGAACTGGTCTGCTGAAGAACTGCTATAGCACTGTCTATATTTCTTAAGAGCAAATAGAGCTCTTTAAGACAAGCATCAACTGCAGGTGGATGTTGCCAATGAACGGATCTCAGCATCGGGTATATATGTATGCCAGCTCTGGTAAATAAAAGATTTAAATGCACCCTCTCTCCAGCCTGGGCCAAAACGTGGTCCACACTAGTCCAGTCTGTCAACCTGGGCTCTCAGAGGGTGGAAGAAGAATGGTGGGAGAGTAAATACACAGAGATTATGAAGCCTGGTTTAGAAGTCTGGCAGGGTAGGGGGGAGAGTGAGGGAGGGTGCTGTTAAGCTCAGAAGCCCCAGCTTTGGACAGCTTTGCTAATTTTGCATGAAGTGTGTACCCTTAGCCACCACTGCTAACCAGCTTAACGTGGTTGTACTTTTCTCAACTAAGAGGCTAACCAGCTGCACAGTTAATCTGTAAATAACAGAAGTTTTTGTTAAGTGAGCATATTTAAAATCCAAAAAGAAATGCAAAAGCCATAAACAAAGCCTCAAGTTTTCCCTTTTTAAAAAATAAAATACTATATTCTCACATGTTCAGGATGATTTCTAAATGGATACTTGAGCATTTTTATTTTTTGAAATGGGTGCCCACTACTGCACCAGAAAATAGAAAAATAAAAAAAATCAGAGATCCTTATTGTTACTAATGAAGAAAATTATAACAGACATGGTTGAAGTACCATTATTCCCCTTTCTCTCTTCTCGCTGTCCTCAGTGTTATTTACATTGATGCAAATTGTAAGTAAACCAATATTATCCATCTCTCTGTTTTTTCCTTAATTTGTTGACTTTAATTTTAGTAAGTCTTAAATAAGCGCTTACTGAAGATGAAGTAAGATATGCAAGCAAGTAGTCCTTTTATCAACAATTTTGCCACAGAAATACACAAACATTTCAATGGCTCTTCATTAGCAAACAAATCAACAAGTGATATTTTAATGCATGACTTTATTCCATCTCTGTGGGGACTGTAGTTGAGAGTGTGATGTACAGTACAGAGAAAGGAATCATCAGCCACAATGTCCCAGGGCTCTATCCATTGAGGACTTCTCAGCCTCTGCTTAAAGAGTGCATTTAATTGACTGATAGACAGTAGCTTCTTTGTTCACAGAAGACAGCGAAGTAATGGCAGCTTGAAAATCGTACCATCTACAGGATCTCCTGAGACTAGTAACAGGGGGATATGTGTCAGGAATAAATAAATAATCTAATTATTAAGCCACTTCCTGTCAAGTTAACTCCAATTTGTTGGCTTTTGAAGGCAACAAAACGAGGCATTTTTCCTCATTATGCTTCTCTTTTTATACCACTGGTAATCACAGGCGGATTAAAGGGTGCCTGATTGGTTTTTTTGTCAAGGAACTGAGAAGCAGCCAACAGTACAGAAAAACAGAGTTGGGGTTAGAAGAAATTTCATGCTTGTCTCCTTTCCAGCTCCCTAACAGCCCACACTGCTGCCCCATACAGTGCTGCCAGCTGTACAGCAAATGTGTACCCCTCCAACGGCGGCCTACCAGGCCACGGACTCCATCCTGAGAGCTGTGAGATACCTTGCAATCTTGGCAGGTAGCTACTGCTGTCATAGGCATAATTCTAAAGGTGACCTACGAAACCCCGTCAGCTCACCAAATGCAACAATATGAGCAGCTGAAGTTCAACACCCACTCTCCATATTGGCTTCTTTTGTTTCGCTTCCTGCGCTTGCATCGCAGGGAGAAGCCTCGAGACGTACTCCGTCGAAGAATTAGAGGCTTCTCTGCTCAGAACAGGGACGATTTAGAAAAGCGATGGTGAGGCAACCCTCTGTGCTGACAGCGAAACACAGCCAAGGGAGTGTGCTAAGGCTACTGATAAAGCCTGCGATACAAATGGTCAGCAACAAAGAACAAAAGGGAAGGCTGACATCATGCCATTAATTCTGCCCGTGGTGCCTGAGTATTAGAATGCACGGTATATCACTGCAGAGGCTCAGAGGAGAATCTTACAGCAGGTAGAGGGAAAGGAACAACTTTCGTACTGCTGTGCGTTACCTTTCGACAGCGTCCCCTTCATCAAGTGCTATTCGTACCACGGGCATTTCTGCAGGAAAAAAAAATAAAGCTTCCCTGTGCTTTGCTTCATTTCTTTACAAAACAAACTCCAGCCTGAATTGTGGACATTTTTCAAATGCTTCTTTTAGTAGCATTATCATTACTATTATTACTACTAATAATATTCTTTAATAATAGACATTTTAATTCTATTTAATTATAGGTTTTTTAGTCCAATGTACCCACCCCCCAAAAAAACCCCAAACAAAACCATAAAAAAGACAAGATTTACACATTGCACCCTGACTTAACCATTTGAGATGTCAATGGTCTTTCCCCAAAAGCTGTCCCAAAAAAAAATCAATCCACCATTCCTGCCTCCAAGCCCTGAGACAAAGTGGCAGCTCAGCAGGGGGAAGCACCCTCCCGGGGGCAGGGGGTGGCAGGGCACCTGCAGCCCAAATATGTGACACACATAGAATCATAAAGGTTGGAAATGACCTTCAAGAACATCAAGTCCAACCGTCTCCTAAATATTATCAGAACCACTAAAACATGTCCTGAAATGCCACATCTAGATGTTTTTTAAACACCTCCAGGAATGGTGATTCCACCCCATCTTGCGATGGTGCTTCCACCCCCTCCTTGGGCAGCCTGTTCCAATGCCTCACCACTCTTTCAGTAAAGACATTTTTCCTAATATCCAACCAAACCTGAAGCACAGTGAACGGTGCCGCTCTCGCGTGTTTACAGCCGCCTTCGCCTTTCCCAAATACGTCTTGAATTTTTTGTTAAATTGCGCAGATAATTAAAGCCTCTTCATATTTACAGTCTGCTTCATTGGTACCATGAATTCTGTTTTCAGTTACTGTCTGCAAATTCCCTCTCTGCACAATTTCATACTAAGCAATAACACTTCATTTTACATAAGTTTTATCTGATGTCCCCATACAGAGCTGCCAGCTGTACAGCAAATGTGCAGCTCTCAAACTGAGGCCTACTAGGCCACGGGCTCCATCCTGAGATCTGTAAGGCACCTTGCTGTCATTGGCAAGCGTTCCCTGCTATCGCCGCTACCATCGCTCCACACTACACACAACTTAAAATCATCTGATTATTAGAATTTGTGGTCCACACTCCATTTTATCCTTTATTTAATCTATCCCCAGATCACACATTTGTTTAAATGTTTTGGCCGGTTTACAAATCATGCAGCCATCTGCACAGTAGGTGTGACACCATTTTTTAGACAAAAGTTACATTACGAAACAACAAAGATAAAAGTCATTTGAAATGCTTTGGTGTTTGTTATTCTGCCTGGTTTGCTTGGACCAACTCTAAGAAATAAATAGAATTATCTGTGTAAATCGATGAACATCTATGAAAAACAACACCCAGCAGAACGCAGAGCTTGCTCCATTACCTACGTTAATATCATGACAGCTGAGGAGAGATGACCTGGCCCACTTCTCATCTCTCCTGTACAGATGGCTATTAAAGAGAAAGTATCCCTTTTGTGTGGGCCGTGCAGAAACCCTTTATGGGCTTTTCAAATAAGCCAGCATTGCCCACAGGAGAGTAGCTTCCTGTTAGTATTAAACAGCCCAGATTTCGTCTATTTTGTAACCCAGCTACTCACAAAATAAACCTACGTTTTCTCAGATTTAACTCCAAATGCTGGTTTTCCTGGATATTTCAATTACATATCCTCATTTTGCAGACAAGGTGACCAACTTTCCTCTAACTTCTAGACAGCTCTGCCTCTAAATAGGACATTCTCAGGCATCCAAATTATTTTCTGATGCTAAGAGTATACAATCCGTCTCTTCACTATAAAACAATTTTGATTTCTTAATACCCAGGAATCAGTGAAAAATGACCTACAAAAGTAAGTCTTCACCTCCTTCCTCCTCTAGCATGTAGATGCACATCTTTGGATTTTTTTTTTCTCCAAACCTCAGGTAAAGAGGGACTTCACAAAATCAGTTTCACTGTAGAGCTACTAAACTGATGTTCTGAAGATGTATTAACTGAGGACAACATGGTGCAACAAGTAGTAGTTGACTGGTACAGTTTTCTGTGTAAGTGAAAGGAAAATCATGGGGTTTAATCACCTTAGTACTAAGACAAAGAACAGAAAGTGTGAATGCCACATGCTATTCAACCAGACGAAGTTTTTCTTGGGCTCCAGAAAGCTGATTGAGGTATTTCCTTTGTCTTCACATCAGTGAAGTTGTCCGTGTGTACTGTAATGTACACTGCACAACTGTGAGGCAAATAAGATGATTTATTTTTATAGGTTTATTATGCATGCAGTTAATACATGCATAATGCAAACATGCATATCCACACGACACACAAGCCTATATACATATTACCTACTTCTATCACTGTCATGGAAAAAAATCGAAAATCATGAGTTGCACTAAAATGTGTCTTTATGTCTTCTAATGGTTACGTACTACTTGTTATTGTAAAACACAGCTGTAAAATTTCTTTGCAGAGAAATTAAAACATTCAATCCCACTTTCTATATAGTCTTCTTTCTAAACTACAAATTGTTCCAGCATAGATTTGTTTACTTGGGTTTAATGAAGTATTTTACTGGTATAAACTACAATTCTTCTTGTCAGCTGCAGGGTTGCTTCATCCTGTTTTCCCATTTGCTTCCTAACTTTGGTGCTTGGCATCTTTTTTTTTTCTTTTCCTTCATTTCCTCCTCCTGCTTACACCCGCTACCTTGCTAAATGCCGCACAACATGCTCCCCTAAAAATCAAACTCCTCACCTCACCACAACAGATGTAACAAAACATGTTTTATACGTGATATTGAAAAGGTTAAAGAAAGAAAAGTCTGATTACTTAACAGAAATGACCTACACAGAAATTGCAAAATTAGGGTTGCAAAAAAGGTACTGAATCCCAACCATGACACCCTTTCCCTTTTCTCCCTGACTCTTCAGAGGGGTAATGGCTCTTGCTATGACACTGAGACTTGATTTCTTCATCGACAAAAGTAGCAGCAAACTACAAAGACTGTGGCTGTTTCCCCCTTTTATCATTCTCTTTGTCAGCCTGATCAGTCCTCAATGGTAAATGTGCTGCTCTGTTGTGCACAGCCAGCGGCTCGCAATTTGCTCACTATGTTTCATGAGACAGTTGTTTGTGGCTGTTTGGAACACATTTACCTCTTTGGGGATTTATGCGCTAGTTGCAATGCCAACCTCCATAGTGATAGAGATTTCTTTCTAACTAAAATAGATAATTAGAAGCTGGTAATTATTGGTCAAGAATTATCAGAGTGAAAAAAATTAAGCTCTTCATAAATAGTTCTTGGCAATGTCATCTCTTTACATTATCTCATGCCTAAAAGCACTTTATTCAGAGCACTTACAAATTTACATTACTGCTGTTGAGTCTCATAATTTTATATGTAGTAATTTCTTTTCTGAGTTAAACGTCCTAACTCTCCCAGTTCTGAGACACTCTTTATGTGCACATGTGCAAAATCCTAGGCAACTCCTTATTCTATTTACACTGAACTGCATCAGATACTACAGATGTAAAGGAATCAGTGGAAGAAAAAGCAATGTGTAGCTTGTCTGCTTGAAACAACAGGGAAAATAATAGAAGGAGCAGTGGAGTGCAGCAAACGGAACACAAACAAGAGTAGACTCTCTTCCTACCCTCTCAGGTTAAATGCCAACTGTAAACTATGTGTGATGAAAACAGATGCCAGAAGCCTCCCTCTTTTCCACAGACACCATGCACCCAGAAACAGAATTTTCTCAAAGAAAGCTGCTAAAAATGCAACGTATTCCACCCAGAGAGAAAGGTAAAAGAATGAAGGCGTCTGAAGAATTACCATTTCTGACAGCACTTCCTAAAAAGCTAAGACACTGTTTTATCAACAAATTTCAATTCACACACCGATAAATATGTTTTCATTTGACAATCACCCTCACCATTATCCACACAAAAGTACATGCACCTACATGTAAAAAAGTACAAAATAATGCCAAAAGAAAGGGCTTATTAAAAAAAACCCCACAGTGTGCCTCACTTTCTGTCCGCTGGCATCCCCTAACCTAAGCCTGAATCAGTGTGCAGTTTAAGCAAGTGCGGGTGTTGCTCGATGAGGCATGGTGTCTAGAAACATGCAGACAGATCTGGCAGTCAGAACTCTTGGAACTTTGACTCACGTAACGCAAGCAAGAAATTCCACTTCATTGCCTCTTTGTCCTCATGTATTTGATGGAAAAGGCTTACTGCCTTTTTCCATCACAAAGATGTTGGGAAGACTTGATTAAAGGCTGCAGAACCGTTTTAAAATGGTAAATTCTAGAAGCAATGAACATGTAGTTACTGAGGAAAGCCATCCCTATGACATCTTTTTAATATATAATTTGTATAATAATGAATGTAAATCATATTGTTGTCAAAGATACTTAAGGTTACACTTCACTGGGTCATCTGCAGATTTTGTTTTCCATTAGGTGGCATAATCCCTCTTGTTGAATTGATTGAAACATATAATAAAATCTGTAAAAATACTATATACCCTCGTAACAAAGAAGAGTAAGAGGCTTTTCAAATAGCCTCTAATCCCTCTTCCCCTGCTAAATGTCTAGTTGAGATTATATTTGATTAGACAAAAACACACACATACACACAACCTAAAAATACCTACCCTCAGTGGAGCTATTTTAGCCAACAAAGTAATTCCGGTTGCCTTATTTAAAAGTCTAAGTTTCACACTGGGGTTTTATAAACATATCTTTGCCTCAGTGACCTTCCATAATGCAACTTCCCTCTGTGGACGTTAGTAACATGAACTCTGTTTACAGCCCGGGATCATGTTCAAAAGGCACAGTAATTAGATGGGACACCAACTTCTCTAGGCTTCCAAACTGCTAAAAAGATGGTGAGTAGCAATAGTGTCCCTCAGCAGGCTGAGCAGGTATCTCTCTCAGCAGTTCCCACCCATTTCTGAGTGGAGTTTGGCAGATGACTTTCCACTTTCTTGTCTGTCCCATGTCCCAGCTGCTTTCTCTTTTCCCTGAATTATGGAGTACTTCGGGTAAGAAGTATCCATCAATACGTCCATCAATATATCATATATCCATCAATAAGTGCAACACAGATAATGCTAACGTTCTACTAGGAGAGCAAGTAACAGTTCCCGACACTGTGTGATGTCTGTAAAGGCATTTACTGCCACTGCATTTGATCTAGGGATCATCACACTGTTTGACTTTTAATATCTGCCTTCCCAGATCACCTTCCCTCTCCCTCACATTTAAAGTCTTATTTTTTCCCCTCTCCCTGTCTTCCCAAAGCTTTCTCACTTTCCCTTTCCCAAAGGACTGGAAACACTACATCTTGTCCTGCCAATCCTCTGCTAGGAAAGCAGGGCAAGAAGATCTATTTTGTCAGATACTTGTAGAAAAGAGCGGGACTGATGTGTTTAGAAAACCAGGGGTTTGGGGTTTTTTTTGGATGGTAAATGTGCTGTGTCAACAAGTCAATAGTCACTTAAGTTTTTCATCTAATATCTTTTTTTAATCTACATACTGACACGCATGCAGTTATCTATGAGTATATATATGGGCTGTGTATTATATATATTCACAAGAACATGTTTGTGTGTGTTTTTTCTGTATTAGATATGAATACTAAAGCCTACCTACAGACAGACATAAAATAAGGCCAGTTTTAAATCGCTTGGTGTCACCCTTTGAACTTTTCTCTCTAGATAGAATATGGTCTTGGAAACAGGCCTGTGAACAATGATATAAATTAAAGGGGAGGGGGGGAGAGTGAAATTAGAAAGATAGCTAAGGAAAAATCCAATTAGTGGGGAGAAGGCTAACAGAATTGGAGATCAGAAATCATTTTTCCCTGTGCTTCTATTCTGAGGTCACATTCAAAACTCTCTGGAATGTTGATATTCCTTTCACTCCACCCCAAGACAAAATCCTCTTGCTTAATCGAGGCTACATCATTAGGAGCTGCACTGTTAAGTCTGGCAGTGCAGATAAGAATCTTTCACTGAACACAGATTACCAGAAGCATGACCGGCAAATCTCCCTGCATGTTCTGCAAGCTCCCTCTTTATTTCACTGGAAAGATTTTACATTAAGCACGTTTAAATCTGTGTCACTATGGTTATGTCATGAAGCAATATCATGCATGATTAGATACAACACAGACAAAACAATTAAATACTTTAAAAAATATTCTCTTTTTCGTTCAACCTCATCCAGCTTTTAAAAAGAAAACATAGGCACCTAACAGCTCAGTTTGAGAAAATCACAGTCTTTTCAGATCTGCAGGCTGAAGCTAGCAAACTGGATTTGTCCTGCTTTACTGACTCCTCCTTTCTCTCCTCCCATTCTGACCCTTTACTTAAACTCACCCAGAAAATAAAGAAAAGCTGAGTATTTCATGAAAGGAGTGGGCTCCTATTCTGAAAATGTGAGGCACTTCGGAAGTGGGTGGCAAGAAAACACACTACTCAGCCATTCCAGCATCATCCCTTAGCCACAGTGTCCATATTCCGTCACACTTCAGTGTCACTAAGATGCTACAATTAAGAACATCTCAAACACTGGATTCAAAGAAAAGAGCAGAAATGGTGAGTTCTGTTGCTGGTAATAACCTGCTTTTAAGTTCCTTGTTACTGACCCAGTTTGAATACTGTAAAGCAGTTCAAATTATCTCCTCCACAAAGACACAAAATAACAAAACTAATGCTTAATCCAACAGGCAAATTGCTTTGTCCTTCACAAAACCAACTTGTCAATTGCATTTATTCATTTTTATGAAAAATATCTAAAATGTTCATGGTCTAAATTTATTGAAACTTATTAATAAAGTAATTGGTAAAAGGGGCTATTAAGTTTTGGCAGGTAACTTTCTTTTACAGTGCAATCAAATTACTTATGCTCATGAAAGAAATCTGCATGTTACCTTGAAAAAAAAAAAAAGGAACAAAGTATTTCTATATTATAAAATTAAAAAAAAAAAAAACCAACACCAGAAAATTCTCTTTTGATGGATGTGCAAATACTGGTTTCTGTACCCTATTGTTTGATC